>CAHIKZ030005336.1:1805000-1857500 GCA_903632075.3 Acanthosepion pharaonis
CAGGTGAGAAGCGTGAGAAAAGAAATTGCTATAATAGAAGTGTTGGTTGCATCTAGTTAGTTCAACAGTAAACAGTGAGACCTAAATGCCAATCTAGTAGCACACTTAAATTCATGTAGTCAAGGGAACCAGGAAAAAAAGCTCATCAGAACAACTACCATGAAAATATTTGTATAAAAGACAGAAGGAAGCCACATCACATCAGTGAACTATAATTTTAAATCAATTAAACTTGATTATTTTACATAATAGTAGAAGTAGTAGCAATTATTTTTTCTTTTTTAATTTAATAAAAATTTTAATATTTACTAAGCTTCATTTAGTTTAGCAAGATGTTAGATTGAAATCAATATAGGAAGTTTGTGTTGCATGGGTTTTCCAAGTATAGAAGCTTAATCTGCCTTGAAAATGAGTCTTCATAGAAATCTTTAAAAGATTCTCTAGAAAAAATTTCTTAATTGTTCACTAAATGTCTTTTCATTTTATAACTATATTAATAATGTTAGTATTTATCTAATCTGATTTACTAGGTTGACTGATGCTACTATTTGGCCAGATTGGTTATAGGAGATGGATTTTTAACATTTACCGGCCTGAATGAAAATTTCTCGGACATTCAGGCTGGTAAATGTTATTTGATACTGTTTATTATAAACAGAGCATTTACTTAAATACTTGTATCTATAAAAAAGAACATTAAACATAAAAATGTCTTTAATAAATAAATTGTCGGACTTTGTCCATTTCTTAATATATGACACATAAATATATATATATATATATATATATATTTTATGTAAAAGTGGGCCCTGAGCTCAACATTGTGGGTAGCAAGGTCTAGTATTTTTCATTAATGCCTCACTGACCAGCATCTATAAATAGTTGAGTGGAGCATTTCAACTTGATGTTATGGTTTAGAAGCTTGTCCCACTAGTTGAATTATGACTGTTTTTTGTAGTGAGTTCAATCCTCACAGGGGTCTCCTTACTTTCAGCCTTGTGCCACATCTAAGCTATGCTTAGTAAATTACTCTAAATAGTTGAACTATCACACAATGCACATGACCTCAAGATTGTGCTGTTCGCTACATGTACTCTATACCTGATATTGAAAACTTTTACCTATGAATATGGTGTGTATTTTTTTTTTATATATATATATATATATATATATATATAAGAAAAAATTATGGATGTACAGTTAATGTAATGGTGCAGAAAGTGAAATCAGGTAACGAAGTTCAATTTTTGATCAGCTCTATTTTGTTCACTACACACTAATGTCCTTGAAAAAGGTAGCAATTCATCTTCCTTGAGCAATGGTTAAATAACAGAGCAGACAAGGGTATCTTCATTTGTTTGGCAGACAGTTGAGGAGAATAAAAACTCTGAATTTGAATTTGAGGGGAGACTGGAGAATTCATAGCACACTGTGCACCATTTCTCTTATCTGAATTTTTCCTAACATATGGATGATTCTTCACTAATATAATCAAATTATTAGTGAGTAGTCTATCAGTTCAGTTCTAAACTAAGATGAAGAACCCATATAACAAAATTAATAGAAGAGTCCATTATAATGATAATAAAATCAAGAAATTGAAAACAAAATAACTTCTTCAGTTTATAAACTGGGATTTTTAAAGTATTAAACCATTGGTTGATAGCTCCAGCCCAGTGAAATCTTCTTTTTGTATGTTATCTGGTGCATTATGTGATCATCATGCACAAATGCTGATTTTTGAAAAGTGAAAAAATAACTAACAGGAAAAACAGGAAAAAACTTCATGTAACTGACATAAATGTAATGATAGCAATTCTAAAATAAGTAAAGATTTTAAACTTCTTGAAATTTGACTACAGTATATAATAAAATTAGCTTTTTATATAACCTGTGGTATTAAAGGTAGGAGTTATTATAAAAGAATATTTCAAAATTCTGATTCAATCTAATTCTGTTGGTAGGTAAAAAAGTGAATTATATAAAATGCTGTATTTTAGTACTGATTGTATTTAAACCTGGTTTATGTAGGCTTACTTTCTGCTTTTTATTTGTGAATATTTTTATTACTACCTACTCACTTTACTGCTACTGCACTTCTCCACTAAGTTTTAGTCTTTCATTTGTTTTTTGTACTAATAGATTTTTGTAATAATAAATTGAATGTTTCTGATGTAAGCTAAAAAAAAAAAACCTGATTAAAACACTGAATTTTGCAATGTATTCCTTTTATATGCTGTAATCTTTCAGGATAAGGGTGGTCATGGCCCTCCATGAATTTCTTGTCTTTTGTTGTTCTAAATAATTTTTTAATGTTTACCATCTCTTTGTTTTTGTTCTGTCATCCATTAACACTAACTCCTGAAGTAAGGTACTTTACCCTTTCTGTTTTCTTCTCATTCCTATTTTCTTCTTCATTACTTACATGTTCCATCCATGGTATTCTCAACATCTGTTGGTAGAACCATATTTCTGTTACTTCTGATGAAGTCTCTTCTTCATCTGTTAATGATTTCCAACATTCACTGTCATATAGGAGATTAGATATTACATTGAAGTTCAACAATTTTTTTGTCTGTCTCCAATCTTTTTCTCTCTTAATACTTTGCTTACTTTCAGTAAGGCATCTTTTATTATTCTTATATATCTTTGGATTTCTGTGTCATATTTCTGTCTGTTAATAAACTATCCAAATACCATATATTTCTGCATATAAGACGACTTTTAAATCCTCCAAATCACCCTTAAACATTGGGGATCATCTTGTACTACAATTCTAAAAAGAAACCTTAAATTTTGAATGATGTTTGTCGCGAGACTAACCTCGGTCTCGGTGAGATAACCAATAATGTACATGAAAAGATTGATATTATCTAATAAACTGATAATAAAAGTAATAAAACCATTTTTACCTTTATATATTACTGGCAGAACTTCATAATAAATTGCCTATTTGAAGAATAATTCCATATCTATGAAATCAACTTGTATCCATGCAAACTGAGAAAATGTAAACATCAAGTTATGATTATGTCCACAACAATGGAATGTACTATTATCATACATTGTCATACTGTTATTAGGGTTTTTTTGTAATTGTCAATGAAGTATAAGTAATTGGCTATTGGTACACCAGGCTGTTTAACTGTTTAAATATAGGAAAAGTAGTAGTATCAGTATTCACAAGCGATCATATGATGAAACGTAAACAAAATAATGGTTTCCCTTCTAGGGGATGTGCGTAAGATAAACAGGATATAGAATCAGTTTTGTTATTTTGTTTATTTTGAATTTCTAATGATACAGTAAGTAACATTTCCAATAACATCATCTTTATACAATCAATAAGCAGTCATACTACAGATGTAGAATAAATTCATGAAAATTTGTTATATTTTTTTACCTTGACTTATCTAATGGTCACTTTATACACAGAAATATATGGTAGCTAAATTTCTGTACCCATTTGATTTTAAAATCTCCAATATCTGTCAAAATTATGATTCCTTTTCCTATATTTTTTTCTGATCACCAGAAAGTACAGAATTAAATCCTATTGTGGCTATATTATTAATATTGGTAGTTGCCACCAGAAGACTATAAATATTACCCTCTCTACAATGTTTATTAACTATAATAATAACTATAATGACATATAATAATATAATATAATAATATTAACTATAATAATAACTATAATGACATATAATAATATAATATAATAATATTAACTATAATAATAACTATAATGACATATAATAATATAATATAATAATATTAACTATAATAATAACTATAATGACATATAATAATATAATATAATAATATTAACTATAATAATAACTATAATGACATATAATAATATAATATAATAATATTAACTATAATAATAACTATAATGACATCAGTATGGTGTTATGCCTGTGTTTATTGATGCAATAAGAAGCAAAAAAGATACATTTGTTGTCAGTTCATGGTAACTAATTTATCATATTAAGCAAAAGAATAAGACGAGGACTTACATAAAAAATATTGTCTATCCAGAAATCTCTTGGATAAGACATGATAATTCCAGATTATTATTTCACAAAAGATTACAAAATAATCAGATTTTAAGATTTCAATATTTCAAATAGAAATCTATATTTACTCTATTGGTATCGGAAATTTTTTGTGAAATAATTCAGTATTTAAATTAAGTTGGATCCAAGAGTTCATGGTAGTGATGAATGATTCTGTAAATATATAGTCCAAAGCTATAATCTCTTATTTGGATTAATAATTATTATACAGAAAATTAACTTAAAATCCTTCCTGTAGGTGGGTTTTCAGCTAGTATACATAAGCCAGCATTGATGGTAGTTAAGTATTTGCTGACACAAGTGGTTGGTACTCAAGCCTAATGTATATTGTAAAGATAGAATAAAGAAAAAAATGGTGAAATAGTTTCTGCTTTTTGTGACTTACAAATCACCATTAAGTAAAAGAAATATTTTAGTAATATTTCTATGTCTATTTATGTCATCCTCACAACATTACTTATGTAAAGATGAAAATCATTCCAAAGAATTTGTAGTTAAGCAAGAAAATGTATGTGATTTTCTTAATATTTCCCTGTTACTCACTCAATAATGTCTAAATATTTGTTTATATAATCTGAGAATAATGTTATAACATTTTGATTAATATTACAGTTGTGTTATTGGTTACATATGCTATCACCATTTAAAACAGTTTTATGTAAAATGTTATGGAAAAAAAGCTTATGCAGAAAATTAGTTTGGATATATTATAAAAGGGCAAGTTTGCATTCCCAGCATATTTTATTTATTACTGTCCAACTCCAGATTTGTCTGCTTAGCTTAGGAACATGGAAAGAATTAGCTAGTTGGCATTTAAGACTTGTGGAAAATATCAGAAAAAGAAAATGAAAAAAGAGAAGTGAAAAGAAAATGCAGAAAATATTGGTAAGAGGAAGAAAAGATAACGAAAAGATAAAAATAGAATCTGTTTGTTTTTAGTTTTTAAAAAGAAAAAGCAAATTTTTAATTGGGAAAAAAAGAAAAGATATTCTGCTTGTTTAACTAGGTTAATGCTGAAGTTGAATTTTACAAAATGTTTTATTTAAATTCATAACATAATTTTTCAATTGACAGATATTTTCTTTGTTTTTTAGAACCTTTGTCACATTCTAGCTAAACTAATTTCTATCATAAAAGAATTATTTTTTCTAGGGAATGTTTTTAATATCATGAACTTATTGAAACCAATGTCAAGTGTTGTATAATACAAAACAACTGATAGTTTAAAGGTGACATTATCATCATAGCCATGTTGTTTTTTTTTGTTGAGGAAGAACCAGGATTAATCTCATACAAAACAACATGGGACCTGCCTATCAGAGGATTTGTCATAATGATTTTAGGCAAGGTTTTACAAGGCTGGATGCTCTTTGTGATGCTCAACTCAAAAACTCACAGTAGTCCAAGTATACCAAGTATTTTTATTGAAATATCATCTCTACAAAGGTTGCCATCCAAGACTTGAAGGCCATCATAGCCTTATATGTGCCACACTCTTCACTAGCAGAATAGATAGTGGGGAGCTGGTTTAGATGCCAACCACCTGTCCATGCAGCAGGTTGTACCAGTAGAAATCCTAATTTTGACCTGATCATAAAAACTGTAAAATATGCCATGGAAGAACTTCATAATTGTTTGGTGTATCATATTGGTAACATGAAGATATCTGTTGTCAATAAAATAACAGGTTTGTTTCCTTAAACATGAAAAAAGTTTCAGTGTGTCTTTTAAATGAACTGAATGAATTACTTTAAATTTTGAATGTTCACTTATTATTTGTGCTGCATCTTGCTTCAAAATTTCTTCAACTTCATCAGTTTTCAAATTCTGAGATATTTTTTCTCTTAGATTAAAACTCCTTTAAAAAATGTAGAAAATATTCTATGCATGTACTTGTACCTGGTGTATTAACTTTAGTGATTCATTGCCTAGATGCTGCTGAACCTTTTTATAATGCAGTGTCAAATGTTTCAAAATATCTTATATAGTATACATACTTCTTTTCTTTTTATGTGCCATGTCCTTTCAGGATGTAGGTGATCATGTCTCTCTACCTCCCTCTATTTCTTACAGCTCTCAACAAGTTCCTTTCTTCTGCTTCCTCCCCTAGACCACACTCTGTCATCCACTTGCTTAAGCCTACTAGGTATGTCATGCGCTGTTTTCCTTTGTCTTTCTTTCCCTCTATTCAACCTGTGAGTATCAGATTCTCCAGGCCTTACTTTCTTATTATGTGTCCCAGAAACTTTAACTGCCTCTTCCTGATATTAAGCATAAGTCTCCTCCTTGTTTGCAACCTCAAGATCTCATCGTTACTCATACGCTTGGTCCATGATATCCTTAGCATCCTTCTGTAGAACCATATCTCTGTCACCTTGAGTCTCATCTTCATTTTTGAGGAAATCGTCCAACATTCATTGCCATAAAGGACGACAGATGTCATGTAACAGTTCAGTATTCTTTTCCTTGTTACCAAAGATATCCTGTTTCACAGTACTCTGCCCAGCTTTTGCAATGTGTCCTTGGTCATCCCAATACACCTACAGATCTCAGTGTTGCACTTAGTGTACCTCTGTCAAGACGCTTCCCAAGTATTTAAACTTCTGCATCTGCTTGATTCTAGTGTTCCCATGATCACATTTCAAGTTCATCCTCTTATTGACGACCATACACTACATCTTATTTCGTTTATGCTTAGTCCTTTCTTCTCGCTCTCCATCACTATCTTCTGTAGGAGATTTTGTAATTTCATTTCCGTGTCTGCTATCAGTACTGTGTCATTTGTGTATTTTATGTTGTTAAGATTGTGGCTGTCAATGCTAAATCTTGGCAGTATTTCCAATTCCCTCAGAATTGCTTCACTGTATAGGTTGAACAGGTTGGGTGAGAAGATGCATCCTTGCCTTATGCCCCTCTCTATTTCTGTATATTCACTGAACTCATTCCCTATGTGCATGCATGCTGTTTGCTGCCAGTATAGTATTTTGTTGATTAACCTGATATCTTTCCTGAATATATCGAGGATGCTGAGCAGCTCCATCAGATCCTTGTGGTGTACTTTGTCAAATGCCTTTGCATAGTCTATGAAACATAGGTACACATCCTTCTGCATCTGTATGGCTCTTTCTCATAACATCCTGAGTATGAATATCACATTCCTTGTTTTGGTGTCTTTAATGAACCTGCACTGTTCTTGTCCTATCTCTGGGATGATTCTGCTGTGCGCGCTTGTTCATTAGAATACGGATGATGAGTTTTATTACGTGGCTCATTAGGCTGATTGTCTGTTGGAGCTCACATTTGTTTGCACCTGTTTTCTTAGGCATAGCTACGAAGATAGATCTGCTGAGGTCTTCTGGTATATCCCCACTGTTGTAGATTTCATTTGTCATTTCAGTGATCTTGTCTATGCCAAAGTAATGTAAGGCTGTCAGCATTTCCGTTACAATTCTGTCTGGCCCAGCTGCCTTGTTTCTGTTCAATTTGGCCAGTGCAGCTTTTACTTTGCTTTTCAGAATTCCAGGTCCGTTGGTAGTTTTGTGTATTGCTGGTTGTTCATCATAGAAGAGTTCTCCAATGTACTCGTCCCAGCATTGAAGAATTTTTTCCGTCTCTAATATGAGTGTTCCATCCTTTGATTTTAGGCAGCCTGTTGATGAGCATGTCTTCTGTCCTGTTAGTTGTCTTATTTCTTTGTGCATATCACTTTTGTTGGTAGTATTCAATCTTTCTATTTCTGCACATTTTTCGTTTAGCCATTCTTCTTTAGCTTGTCTGCATTTGGTCCTTATTTCATTGTGTAATTTTCTCTATTCCGTTCTGTATCTTGGCTGTGTTTTCTGTCTTCTTTCTATCATGTTGAGAATCTCCTCTGTCAGCCATCCATTTCTCCATCTTACTACAATGGTTATAATTCAAAGACTCTTCTAAGATTGCTCTAATATTGCAAACATAGCACTGGGGACTATGGGTACATGCTAAGAATGATTTGTACAGTTATTTATTTATATAAGAATATTTTTTCAATATTACAATTTTTCTATATAAGAATGTTAATTTTTTTTTAAAAAAATGGGTGGATTTTTTTCCCCTTTTTAATTTTCCTGGCTTCCATTGTGTAAATAGAAACTTCCTCTCTTGTCTACATTTTTTCATATTTTTTTTTTCTTTTCTTTAACAAATTTTTTTGATTTGTACATTATTATTGGTAATTTTTCCTCCAAGGATAACCTGCAAACACATTATCCATTTCCAGCACTCACCGTCTTCTTGATTATGTCCATATAACCATTATCCTCATAGCTTTTCTTTTAACCTCCATATGTAACCTGAAAGCATTATACTAGTCTTGTTATATATATATATGTGTGTGTGTGAAAATATATAGAAAATAGGAAAGAACTTGTTAGGTAAATAATCCAAAGTTCTTTTTTAAAAACAATAACAAAAATACTAAAGAACTTTGGATTATTTACCTAACAAGTTCTTTCCTATTTTCTATATATTTTCACATATATTAGCTCCCGAATTAAAGTCGAGCACTCTGAACATTTATTTTTAAAATAACTTCTTTATTATATATATATATATATATGAAGAAATATAGTCTTAAGATGTGCTATATTTATGGGATAAAGTGCTCAATATCAGAGATAGAGCGTGTGTAAATATAAAAGTGAACATAGAAGTCAACACTTAGAGGTGACAGTCTGTTTCATGCTAGATGCAATTGTCAGGCCATGATTGCATCTAGCATGAAACAGACTGTCGCCTCTAAGTGTTGACTTCATATGTTATATATATATATGTATATGTATGTATATGTATATATATGTATGTATATGTATATATATGTATATGTATGTATGTATATGTATATATATGTATATGTATATGTATGTATGTATATGTATATATATGTATATGTATATGTATGTATGTATATGTATATATATGTATATGTATATGTATGTATGTATATGTATATATATATATGTGTATGTATATATATATATATATATATATATATATATATAGTAATCCTTAATTAATATAAGTTTGATAATAAAAAGAAAAGAATGCATTGATTTAAAAGAGTTTGGATCCAATGTGTAAATATTGTTTAATGGTTTGAAATCTTGCTTCTGAACATTTTCAAGATCCAAGGATGAGAATGTCTTTTTTTGTTTTTTTAAATGTTTTAATTTCTAAATTCTTCATTATAGTATTTGTGTTTGAAATTGAAAACAAAATAAGATTTTCAGTTTGTAAACTGGGATTTTGAAAGTATTTAATTGTTGATAGATACATTCATCCCATTGACATGTTCTTTTTTATGTTACCTGGTATATTATGTTATCATTATACAGTTTTTTTTTTATTTTAATTTTTCTCTTTATTTTAGTGAAAATGATATCTATATATAAAATGTACATTTGACACCATAATAATAATGCTACAAGTAAAAAATAACTGGTTGAAATTATTGTTCTAATATAGCAAACAGCACTGAGAACTTTTGCATTACTTAATAAATATAAACCTTCATTTTATATAGATTAGTGGGTGGACATATCAATGAATTTTGTACCATTTATTTCATGTTTAGTACAATTTTCTGATTTATACTACATTGGTTTTCACAAAAAGGGTAATTCTGTCTTTACACCAGAAGAAGCTTGTAGAAGATTGGCAAAAATGTAACAACAAAAGTGCAAAAAAAAAAAAAAAAGGATTAAATTCATTATTCTTGAGCAAATCTTGAATTAATAATGACTTTGCTAAAGATTACAAAACTATATCATTGTAAGCCTATGGTAGACAATACAACGAATCCCCTAAAATGTTGTGGCAGCAAAAATACCTCCATCATCCATGCAAAATTATCCAAGTAACTCTGAAAAGGAAACATTTATGGATAAATATTTGATTAACAAACCTGGAAGTTTATTTTTTATATTGATCATGTTTTATAATCTTTACACAACTAATGATAAACATTTTTAAATTCCTAGCAGTATTCATAATCTTAATTTAAAAAGAAAAAACATTAATTCTTTGCCTTTTTTAATCTTCTTAATTCTGACTTTCAACAGATTTTCTTAGCAATAAAGAACTGAACCCTTTCTCTTGCTTAAAGATTTGCTACATTGCCTTGTTTGAGTAAAGGCTTTCAGGAATTTTTATTTTTTAGAATTAGTCACTAGAATTAATTATGCCATCATTGAAACAAGAAAAATTAAAGGAAAAAATGAGAAATTGAGTTATGGAGATTTATAAGATCTTTGTCATAATAAATAGATTCTGTGGACGATCCTCATTTTCTTGTCATTTAAGGAAAAATCAGGGTGTGTTAGATAGCCATGACCCTACAAGAAGTTTATACACCCTTTTAAGGATTTTGTTTTTAATCCTGCTGTGTATCCCTCTTACCAGAAAAGCATGATGGATGAAACAGTTTTGTTGCCAATATGCAACTTTTGTAGCAGGTAATATTGAGCTATATGGTAACACTCACAGAAGGACCTGATATATCTAACTGTATAGTTTTCATTGTTACATTTCTTCTCAGCCAATTAATGTTTGTTTACATATACAACTTTGGTTGAAGACCAACAGTAGTTCTTTGTTTTAATCCTTAACAAAAGAACTTTTGTTGATCTTCAGCCAAATTGTATAATTTAAAAATTACTGCTCAAATACACCCAATACATATTCATGTGTCTGCACACATGCACATACAAGAAAGACATAGATACATGCTTGCTAGCCATATATGAAGAGACAATGAGTGAAAGATTGAAAGACAGGTATGGATAGAAAAGTTTAAAAATTTAATTATGGAGCAAAAATAGAGCAAAAAAAAAAGATAAAAATTAAAATCATACTGACATGCCTTATTCTCTTTTTTGGTAAAAAAAAATAATTCATGCTTGTATAACATTTAGATAAGAATATGGATAGGCAATGAAGATTAGAAGAGATAAAGGGAAAATGAAAAGTTAGAGGCAGAAAATAAGAGAAACGGCATGAGATAATGGATAAGTTTAGTTGTCAATACCTTTGGGTTCAGCTAGTAATAATTGTAATACTTGGGCTTACAATGGCTCTTTTGATTTAATCTCTGAAGTTCTTTTATTGTATATATTTTACAAGTGATAACAAGTCTACAATGGTTCCAACCTATTACACCTCATCTTTAGTACATTCCATCAGTTATTTATTAGTTTTCTCTTAGTGTGGCTTTTAATTAAGTAGTGCATATGTTGCCTCCACCCAAACACATTCTCTCAGCATTTGTTATACAAATATCAGTATAAGTAGATGGTCGTATGAAATGGGAAACAAAAGAACAAACTTCTGTTGACATATTGGAACACAAGGCATGACAAAGACAGTGACATTTTCATTTTTGAGCTGTTAGACTGCCTCTGTTTTCCTACAGTTTTGTTTGCTTCTCCTCAGCTGGTTCCTGCTCTCTCTCTCTCTCTCCAAGTTTTCCCTTACTCTGTTTACCCAGCTGGTTGTCTTTTTCTCTGTCTTTCCATATGCAAGCTTTCTTTCTTTCTCTTTCTCTCCAAATGCAAGTTGTCTCTCTCTCTCTCTCTCTCTCTCTCCAAATCTGAGTTGTCTCTCTCTCTCTCTCCAAAGAGTTGTCTCTCTCTCTCTCTCTCCAAATGCAGTTGTTCTCTCTCTCTCTCTCTCTCCAAATGCGAGTTGTCTCTCTCTCTCTCTCTCCAAATGCGAGTTGTCTCTCTCTCTCTCTCTCCAAATGCGAGTTGTCTCTCTCTCTCTCTCCAAATCGAAGTTGTTCTCTCTCTCTCTCTCCAAATGTGAGTTGTCTCTCTCTCTCTCTCCAAATGTGAGTTGTCTCTCTCTCTCTCTCCAAATGTGAGTTGTCTCTCTCTCTCTCTCTCCAAATGTGAGTTGTCTCTCTCTCTCTCTCCAAATGTGAGTTGTCTCTCTCTCTCTCTCCAAATGTGAGTTGTCTCTCTCTCTCTCTCCAAATGTGAGTTGTCTCTCTCTCTCTCTCCAAATGTGAGTTGTCTCTCTCTCTCTCCAAATGTCTCTCTCTCTCTCTCCAAATGTGAGTTGTCTCTCTCTCTCTCTCTCCAAATGTGAGTTGTCTCTCTCTCTCTCTCTCCAAATGTGAGTTGTCTCTCTCTCTCTCCAAATGTGAGTTGTCTCTCTCTCTCTCTCTCTCCAAATGTGAGTTGTCTCTCTCTCTCTCTCCAAATGTGAGTTGTCTCTCTCTCTCTCTCCAAATGTGAGTTGTCTCTCTCTCTCTCTCCAAATGTGAGTTGTCTCTCTCTCTCTCTCCAAATGTGAGTTGTCTCTCTCTCTCTCCAAATGTGAGTTGTCTCTCTCTCTCTCCAAATGTGAGTTGTCTCTCTCTCTCTCTCCAAATGTGAGTTGTCTCTCTCTCTCTCTCCAAATGTGAGTTGTCTCTCTCTCTCTCTCTCTCCAAATGTGAGTTGTCTCTCTCTCTCTCTCCAAATGTGAGTTGTCTCTCTCTCTCTCTCCAAATGTGAGTTGTCTCTCTCTCCAAATGTGAGTTGTCTCTCTCTCGAAATGCAAGTTGTCTCTCTCTCTCTCTCTCGAAATGCGAGTTGTCTCTCTCTTTCTCTCTCTCCTCATGGAAGTTGTCTCTTTCTCTCTCTCCACATGCAAATTGTTTCTGTCTGTTTGTCTCTCTCTCTCTTCACATACCAGTTCTCTCTTTCTCTCTCCCTGCTGCTTCTCACTTTCTCTGTTATTCCAGATTTCTATCATTGTGTATTTTTCTACCTGACACTTATATCTGTTTTTCTGTGTTCTCTCTTTAACAGTTCTTTCTGTCGCTCTCTGTTTTCCTTCAGTTCTCTCTCCATCTTTCCCTTTTTATTTGATTCTCTCTCTCCTAATCTCTATCTTTGTTTCTCTTTTTCTGAATACAATTTTCTTTTTCTCTTTTCCTCTCCACACTCACACACTTAGTTAAATTTTTATTTTCTCCCTCTATCTGACTCATTAATTTAGCCGTCTTTTCATTTTACTTCTTCTTTTATAAGTTACTTTTATGTACTAGGCTTTTTCAGTACATGAGCGATTAGGACTCTCCACAGCTCTGTTATAGCTCTAAGCAATATTTGATTTTTTGCTGTATCTCTTTGTCCCTGCTCTGTCATTTATTCCCACAAACTTTGTTAGGTTGGTTCCTTAATATTTTCCCCTGCTCTTATTGTCTATGGTATGCCATATGAATGTTAAATTTACCAAGCCTTCTTTCTTCATCACATCATTATCAAACACCAGATATTCTAGAAATTTCAATTGTCTTTTTTTGATTTTAAGTATAAGTGTCCTACTTCCTAGTTTCTTTAAAGCTTCCTTGTTTTTTACATGTTCCGTTCATGATATTCTCAGCATCCACCTGATCTTTGTTGCTTTCAATCACTTCTTCATCTATGTGAAAATTGCCTTGCGTTCACTTCCATATTGGTGGATAGTTATGATGTAGCAGTTCAGCACATGTTTTTTATAATTAAATTTTCCTATCTCTTAATACTTTGCTTAGTTTTAGGAAAGCATTTTTTGCTATTCCAGTTTACCTTCAGATTTAATTTACATTTTCTATTGTCTGTTACTACAGTAAATTTTCTATACATCTCCAGTTCTTAGCTCACACCTTTGGCTATCACTATTGCCTTCTGTTACTTATCACATGTTGTAGATTTATAATAGTTGTATCTTGATTTATAGGTTTCTCAAAGATCAAAGTTCCAGGTCAATAAAATCATTATCTAATTAAAGTTTAATCAACATCAATAAACATGTTTTTTCACTGTTTAACATGTGCCCACTAAATATAAATATAATAAAAGAATATATATATATATATATATATATATATATATATATATATATATATATATATATATAACATTTCATCTCAAGCTAGGTGATTTTATATATATATATATATATATATATAATTTTGTGTGTTATAATTGTTTTTTTTTTAACTATATAATCATTGCAACACTGAAATTCTTATGTTTCAAAACTGAAACTTCAATTTAAATTCAATCATACAAATTAAACTTAAAATACAAAGTTCCATTCCATTATCAAGCAATGCTAAGAATAACTTTTTAGAAAATGATTTACTTAATTTATAAGTTCAGACAAATTTAATATTTTGAGATGCTAGGGTTAAGGAAAATTCCATCTTTTTATTTTAGGGGTGTTAAGATTTAACTTATTTAGAAAACTCATATATATATATATGTATTGTAGCTATCAAGTTGGTCAAGTCAAGGTGAGGGCTTCTTCAGGGATTGATCATTGCCAATGATCAATCACTGAAGAAGCATTAGCCAAAAGGTTACCTATACCCAGAAAGGGGTGGGGGGAAAATTGAGCACAAAATTGTTTCTATTCAGATCTATTTATTTATTCTGTGGTACCAAAACATTATTCAGATATTTAAAAACCAGATATCACAGGATTATTATTAATGAGTTCAGTAATTCAGTTCGACTAAGTTATGTTCTTTACATACCAAAAGAAAATTTCTCCTTTCTTGCCTGTCTTTTAGTGTTGTCCCATCTTTTATCAGACACAGACTATTAAGAACAAAAGTTGACTACAGTTCCCAGTTTGCCAGTGATTGGTCCCTGAAGAAGCGTTGGCCGAAAAGTAACCTAGGTCTGTAAAATGGGGAAAATAAATTCAGATCTATTTACTTATTCTGTGGTGCCAATATATATATATATATATAGGAAGACTCTTCAGTATTGGAGATTGAGCATTTATAGATATACTTAGTGTGGAATCAACATTGCATAGTGATTGTCAATTTCATGTTTCATTGCAATCTTCAGATTAAGATTATATATATAACCCAGTCTGTCCTGCTATTTACCCATAGCTGTGAGGAGAAGAGATGGATTCATACCATTCCCAAGGGTATTAGCATGTAAGTGAATATAATAAACTTAATTGGAATTTAAACTTATCTCTCCGATTCCTCAATCTGAACTGCAGTCCATTACTCCACCATTCCTTGGGTGGCAACTGATCTAGGAGAAGGAAAAATTGGAAATGAAACCAGCCTGTCAGGTTATTTTGCCCAAGATACACTATTTTTACTGCAGCTGCAATATATGTGATGGACATATGACTCTAATGAGTTTGGTCATTTTATATATATATATATATATATATATATATATATATATATATATAAATCAAGAATAATTTTAGAGAAATCTATGACAGTGAAAAAAATTTTGTGATGTGTTTAATCCTTTAAGACTTCATCTGACTAAAGTGACATTTATATTGATGTGACTACACATGTGCATGAAGGGGATGGGATGATTGAAATTTTATATGAATGAGAAATATATATGCCAATGTTAGCATTAGCCAGGTCCTAAGATTACTATTAACATTTAATATTTATTATTCATATATATATATAAAATTCATATATAGGAATCCCTTGATTAATGTGCATTTGATTAGTGTGTTAACATTTGTATATGCCAAAATTCAATTGGTGTGGTAAAATATTTTTCAGTTTAACCATAGTAATTGAAAACTGATTTTTTATACTTACCACTGTGCACATTAGCTATACTAGTTGAGGGATTCCTGTGTGTGTGTATATATATATATATAGCTTATTACTGTAAATGTTATTTCTAGTGGGCACATAGTTGCTATCCCTGTTTTTTTTTGTTTATTTAATTTTTTTTTAATTTTTAAGAAATTTAAAAACAAATTTAATTAAATATTGATGTTAATAACAACCGGCCTAGATCAAGAAGTTCTATGAAAATGAAATGAATTAATAGGGCCATAGTTATCAACCAATATGTTTAATGGCAAGAACATTTAAATTTTCTAGTACCTCCTTGGTTTGATAATGTTTTTTGTATTGCTTTTTGTATTGTATTTTGTTAAAATAAACTGCTGCAAAAAATACTGCAGTTGGTAAAAATTAGATGTATCTAACTATATTTATATCATAGATATTGGCATATAGTTAGATATTTCATCAAATCTTGGACTTTTTAATGTACTTTTTTTAGAGCCGTTGATATAATACATTTGACTATTTTTATACATTTTGGCATATAGGTAGTTATTTCATCAACGCTCACATGAATTGATAGTTAATTTGTCAGATTTATTTTTCTAGTCTATAAGAGACATAGAATGTTATTAATGAACTTCTTTAGAGATGTTGATATAATACATCTATGTTTACATCATAGATTTTGGCATATAGATATTTAATCAACACTTGCATTAATTTAATTTGACTGGTTTCTTGTTCTAACCTATAAGAGCATAGAATGTTATTAATGAAATTCTTTAGAGATATTGATATAATACATCTGTTTATATCACAGATTTTAGCATATAAGTAGTTATTTCATTAACTCTGGTATTAAACTAGTAGTTAACTTATCTGATTCTTCTAGCCTACAAGTGGTATACAATGTTGTTAATGAATTTTAAATATGTTAATATAATATATCTTTTGCTTATAGATTTTGGAGTATAGGTAGTTATTTCATCAACATTCACATGAGTTGGTAGTTAATTCACTGATTCGTTATTCTAGCCTTGATTATTGTTGGTAATGGACTTTAGTGATAATCCTATAGTACTTTGATGTTTATAGTTTGTGGCTATTTTGTCAACACTGCTATGAATTGTTAGTTAATTTGACTGTTATGTTGTTCTAGCCTACAAGAAACATAAAATGCTGTTAATGAACTTTTTTTTAGATATGGTCATATAATACATCTGAGTATTTTTATATCATAGATTTTATTGTATAGGTAGTTATTTCAACAACATTTCCATGAATTGGTAGTTAATTTTTCTGATTCATTTTTTTAGGCTACAAGAAACAGAATGTTGTTAATGAAGTTCTTTAGACATGTTGATATAATACAAGGGTCATTCAATAAATAAGGCGAATTTTTTGGTATAAGGACTTCTTATACAGATAGAAGCTTACTATTTTTTTTTTCAATGTAGTCTCCCAGCACTGTCACACACTTTTCCCATCTGTGCACAAGCTTCCGTATTCCCTCAGCATAAAAATCTTTGGACTGATGTCTCAGCCAATCGCTCACAACACTTTTGACTTCATTGTCACTTTTAAACTTCGCGCCTCTCATGAATGCTTTCAAGAGACCAAACAGGTGAAAGTCTGAAGGGGCAAGGTCTGGGCTGTAAGTTTCCAGCCCAGCTCGATGATGGTCTGCACCGTTTGGGCTGCTGTGTGAGGCCTTGCATTGTCATGATGCAAGATGACTCCTTCTCACTGATGACCCCTGCGTTTGTTCTTTGTCTTTCTTGACCTGCCTCAGCACTTCACAGTAGTTGGCACTGTTCACAGTGCTTCCTTTCTCAAGGAATGAAATGGTGATTGGGCCTTGCATATCCCAAAAAACGGTGAGCATCACCTTCCTCGTGGACTGCTGGGACTTGAACTTCTTCGCTGGAGAGCCTACGTGCTTCCACTCCATGGACTGCCGTTTGGACTCAGGCTTATAGTGCCAAACCCATGTCTTGTCACATGTGACCATCTTCTTCAGAAAATTATCACCATCCTTCTCATAGCGGGAGAGACACTGCTGGGACAACTCGACCCTCCTCTGTTTGTGCTCTGCAGTAAGCATCTTTGGCACCCACTGCAGCTGACCTTCGAGTAGCCAAGGTCATCATGGACAATTCTGTGTGCTGTCCCAACAGATAAGCTCAAAGTCCTTGCAATGTCATCCACTGTCACCCTTCTGTCAGACTGAATGAGGTCATTGACTGATTTGATCACCTCAGGAGACCTCACTTCTGTAGGCCTCCCAGGCTTGTCTTCATCCTCAACACTGCTCTGTCCTTCTTTAAACAATTTAGCCCACTTGTAGACATTATTTTGGCTGAAACATGTGGCACCATACACAGTTGACATTCTTCTATGAATTTCAACTGGTTTGCACCTTTCAGCAACCAAAACTTGATAACTGACCGCTGTTCAATCCTGGAGCATGCTTCTTGGTCAGCCATCTTTGTTAATCGCCAAAACTCTCAAAGTTTTTTTTTAATCTGCAAAAGAAATTAAATCCATGTGAAAAAGAAGAAAAACAAAAAAGAAATAAAAAAAAGTAAGCTTCTGTCTGTATTAGAAGTCCTTATACCGAAAAATTCACCTTATTTATTGAATGACCCTCGTACATCTATGTTTATATCACAGATTTTGGTCTATAGGCAGTTATTTCATCAAATTTGGCATGAATTGATAGTTAATGTCTCTGATTCATTGTTTTAGCCTACAAGAAACATAGAATGTTAATGAATGTTTTTAGAGATGTTGATATAATTCATCTATATGTTATACATTTTGACATATAGGCAGTCATTTCATCAACTCCTACATGAATTGACAATTAATTTTTCTGATTGGTTGTTTTAGCATACAAGAGAAGTAGAATGTTGTTAACAAACTTTTTTTTATTTTAGAGATGTTGATGCAATCATCATCATCATCACCTGAACGCAGAAGCCATGTTCTATTGACGGCCACAATCAGCAATTCTGGTACAGTCATACCAGTCCATTTTTTTATATTGTCCAACCAATTTTTGTGTTGGCACCCTCTCCTACGTCCACGTTCAACAATGCCTTGCATGATGGTCTTGCATCGGCTGTTGTGCCTTCTAATGTGTCCAAACCATGCCCTTTTCCTCTATTTGGCAGTGGTGAGAAGTTCCTTGTGTCCCACAAAACTTTCACTCCTTTTCTGCACAAACTCATTGGGTTTTTTTTATTCCCAATAGAAAATGCCAAGTAGTTTTCTTATGCATTTGTTCTCAAACGCTTGGATCCTTCTCTCTGTAACTACCAAAAGTGTCCATATTTCACATCCATACAGGAGAATGGAGACAACCAGTGATTTGTACAGTCTGGTTTGAAACCTGATTTTGCTTGTACTTATTCTTATCAATTTGGCCATCACTGCCATGGCTTTGGCAATCTGTGTGCATTTCAGGTACCATCTTTAGACAAAATTCCTCCTAAGTATTTAAAACTGGACTCTTCTTCCAGTGAATTCCCATTCATGGTAATGTTGACACAGGTGTTATTCATTACTTTGGATTTCTTGGAGCTTCAAAAAGTTTGTTGGTCAAGTGCTGGAGATCACTGTTATTACCTGTTATGAGGTCAGTGTCATCTGTAAAATGTAAGTTACAGATGGGTCTACCACTGATAGAGATTATAGGATCATGTTTGTTCAAGGTTTCTTGCATGATTTTCTCATGGTTGAATTGAAAAATAGGTTGAATAATATGGGTGAAAGTAAGCATCCCTGTCTCATGCCGATAGTTGTCTGGACGAATCCTCCCATTTGTTTTCCCAGAAGAATTGCATTAGAGACATCTTTATATACGGCTTGGATCACTTGGATAATTCCGTTATCTACATTGGATTCTCTAAGTATTTGCCAAAGACCGTCATGTCAAACACGATCAAATGCTTTCTTGAAATCAGCAAAGTTGTGGAACACGTCCTTCTGATGTTGCAGGTGTTTCTTTACGAGGATCTGACAATTGAAGACCTGTTCCATTGTACTTCATCCAGTTCTAAAACCTGCTTGTTCCTCTGATAGCTGTTCTTCAGCCTTGGATTTCAAACGATTCAAAATGATACAGAGCATGGCTTTATTAGGATGACTGATCAGGCTTCTTGTCCTATAATTTTGACACTGCCTGAGGCTTCCTTTCTTTGGCAGGCATGTTACCAATGACTGAGTCAACTCATTAGGCCATTTTTTTCATTTCCAAATCTTCTGGCATAGTATTGTTATGACTGATGGTTTCTTCAACACCATGTTTTATCAGCTCAAAGGGAATGTTATCCACTCTGGGTGATTTGCCAGTTTTCAAGCTCTTTACTGCTAACTCAACCTCTTCTGTCAGTATTGACAGACTGGTCTCATCTGTAAATTGCTGGTCACTTTACAATATGGAGACATCTGGATGAAGCTGGTAATTGTATAAACCATCACAGTATTGCATCCATCTATAGAGAACCTCCTCATTGTCCATCAACAATTTACCATTCCCATCCTCTATGACTGTTGCTTTCTGTTGGCTCATCTTAGTGAGGGATTTGAGAGTATTGTAGGACTGTTTGTTATTGCTAATAAGCATATCCTTCTCAATGGTATTGCACTGATTTTGTATCCACTCCTCTTTAGCTGTTCACATTTTTCTCTGCTTCCTGATATTGGGCATAGACCTCGCCTCTTGAGTGCTTCTTTCCTCTCAGTTCTCGCCTCTTATCCTGTAAATCCAAGATTTTGTTTGTGACTCATGGTTTGATTTTCCTTTGGTGTTTACCCCAAACTTCCTCAGCTGTTGTGAGTATTCTTTAATGTGATCTGCAAAAACGTCTACATCATTGTTATTTAGGTTCAGGGCTGTGAACTTGCTGCCAACTTTTGTCTGGAAAAGTTGAGTGAATTCAGGGTCTTTTAGTTTCTTAATGTTGAAGCGGATATAGGAGTCCTTTGAACAGTGCTTAATTTTCAGACAATTTAAAAGTCGTCATCACAAGATCATGATCACTGCTGATGTCTGTGCCAGTAAATGTCCTTTTATTTATTTTGTTAATGCTAGATTTATAGCATTATGGAACCTAAATAAAATCCATCTGTTTATGGATCTTCCCATTAGGTGAGTGCCAGGTTGTGGTTTGAGACAGCTTTTATGGGTGTAGAGTGATGGCTAGGGTGAAATGATGACTTCTGACAAATTTGAGCAATCTGAGATCACTGTTGTTTGTCTCCCCAATGCCAAACCTGACTGTTCCTGCCTAGTTTGTGTATGCATCTGGTCCTACCTTGGCATTCCAATCTCCTTCTATGATGGTGATGTTTTTCCGGGGGGGGGGGATTTTCTCAAGGTAAATTCTAATAATTCATGTAATTCCTCAATTCTTTGTCATTGTACAATATCTATGACATAAACAGAGAAAATGTTAGAGTATAGGCCTGGATGATAGTCATATTGTATGGTGTGGCTGATACACGGATGGAAATAGGATTAAAAGTTGATGACACTGTATGTAATTTCTGTCTTTACATTAAATGCCACTCCATGTTAGTACTTACATCTAACTATATTTATATCAATGATTTTGGCATATAGGTAGTTATTTCATCAACTTTGGCATGAATTAGTAGTTAATTTTCCTAATCGGTTGTTTTAGCCTGCAAGAGACAGAATGTTAATGAACATTTTTAGAGATATTGATATAATCTATGTTTATATCATATATTTTGGTATATATGCAGCTATTTAATCAACCCTCTCATTAATTTGTAGTTAATTTGTCTGATTCTTTATTCTAGACTACAAGAAATATAGAATGTTGATAATAACCTTCTTTAATGATATTAATATAATTCATCTAACTATATTTATATCATAGATTGTGGTGTATATGTAGTTATTTCATAAACACTCACACGAATTGGTAGATAATTTGTCTGATCTGTTGTTCTGGCCTACAAGAAACATAGAATGTTAATGAACTTATTCATGGTGATTTAATCCATCTCTGTTTATGTCATAGATTTTGACATATAGCTAGTTATTTCCTCAACTTTGGCCTGTTCTTTTATTGTACAAGAGATGTAGGATGTTGTTAATGAACTTTTTTTAGTGATATTTATATTATAAATCCATGTTTATATTATAGATTTTGGCATATATGTATTCATTTCATCAACTTTAGTACAAATTGCTAGTTAATTTTTCTGTTTGTTCTTTTAGCCTACAAGACATATACAATGTTGTTAATGAACTCTTTGTTATAGAGATTGATATAATATACCTAAATATGCTTATATCACAGATTTTGGTGTATCTGTAGTTATTTCATCAACTTTGGCATGAATTGGTAGCTAATGTTTCTGATTTATTTTTTTAGTGCACAAAAGATGTAGAAAGTTCTTAATATTTTTTTTTAGAGATATTGATATAATATATCTAAATATGTTTATATCACAAATTCTGCCTTATAGGCAGTTTTTTCATCAACTTTGGCATAGATTGGTAGTTAATTTTCTCACTTGTTGGTTTAGCATACAAGAGACATAGAATGTTGCTAATGAACATTATTTAGAGATTGATATAATACATCTAATTATGTTTCTATCACAGATTTTGTAGTAGGTAGTTTTTTCAACTTTGGTCCAAATTGGCAGTTAATTTTTCTGATTTGTTCTTTTATTGTACAAGAGATGTAGAATGTTGTTAATGAACTTTTTTTTAGTAATATTGATATATATCCATGTTTATATCACAGATTTTGGCATATGCATTTCATCAATTTTATTATGAATTGTTAATTTTTCTGATTTGTTGTTTTAGCATACAAGAGACAGAATGTTCATGAATTTTTTTTAGAGATATTGACATAATATAACTATATTGATATCCTAAATTTTGGTGTATAAGTACTTATTTCATCAACACGAATTAGTAGTTAATTTGTCTCATTTGTGTTTTAGTCTAGAAGAGATATAGAATATAATGAAGTTCTTTAGAGATATTGATATAAGATATCTATGTTTATATCACAGATTTTCACATAGAGCTAGTTATTTCCTCAACTTTTTTATGAATTGATAGTTAATTTTTCTGATTTGTTCTAGCCTACAAGAGATATATAATGTGGCCTTGTTAGGACCTGAAATAAAGACACAAAAAGAGGAATTGAGTTAAACAAATATATTAACAAAAACAGTAATACAAACATATACAAACAAGAGTGTTACAGCAAGAATGTTCAGTCCGACTGTCCAAGCTGACTGTTGGAAACTTCCCTCTCTCAGAAAGCAGTACCTGCTTCTATTTATAGTTGTGAGAGTCCATGTGTGTATAGGTAAATTACCATAACACTATTTCATCAACTTGCACATAAATTGGTAGTTAATTTTTCTGATTCATTCCTAGAGGTGAGATAGAATGTGTTTAATGAATTTCTTTAGAGATGTTGTTATAACACATCTATGTCTATATCATAGATTTTGGCATATAGTTATTTTATCAGCACTCTCATGCATTGATAGTTAATTTTTCTTTGTTGTTCCAGCCTACAAGAGACATAGAATATTGATAATTAACTTCTTTAGAGATAGCGATATAATACATCTATATTTATAGATTTTGGCATGAATTAGTTGTCAATTTGTCTGATTCATTATTGCAGCTTACAAGAAACATAGAAGGCTATTAATGAACTTTTTTTAGATATTGATATAATACATTTATGTTTATATCATAGATTTTGGTGTATAGTTATTTCATCAAGACAGTCATAGTTGTAGGATAGAGTAATGTTTGTTTGTTTTTTTTGAGTGGATGAGGAAAAACATTTTAAATTTAGCCCTAAGTTCTCAAATGCTGTCAACATGTTTTGCAGCAAGAATATTTTAAATTTTCAGCACCTCCTTTCCTGGTTAATTTTTTTCTTGTTTACTGCTTTCTTTATTCTATTTTGTTAAAATAAATCCCTGTAAAAAATACTACAATTGGTAAAAATTTTGCAGCAGCCAATGCTTCCAGCCATCCCCTCCTAGCTCTGATTAAGAGGAATTAAGGAAAATAGGTATATGAAGTTAAACACATTTAGTCACTAAAAATAATGTTTATAATTAACATATACTAGCATTATTCTATCAGTGTTGCATTAATTCTTGATCACTGACATTTTATTGAGAATTATTTACCAAAATACTTGTTCAATCTAATGATGACACATTTTCTGATAAAGAAAATTCTTAGACTTGGGTGTAAGAAAAGTAAAACAATAATCACTTATATTTTAGTAAGCACTACACCCGAACTTTGTTTTATATATATAAACACAATAACACCAATACACGCAATCTACATAAACCCAAATTTTTTTAAAACATTAATCAGTTTGTCTGACGATCGCTAAAAGCGTGAAACCCAGGGTCACAAACTCACATCTATCCAACCAAATATGTTAGCTCTATCTCTGATATTGAGCGCTTTCTAATAAGTATAACATATAATATATAAATAATTATACATATATATATATTTATTTATATTTATATTCACTTTTCATATATATATATATATATATATATATATATATATATTGAAACATGGTTGGAATAAATGTAGCACAAAAAACATATTTTAAATCAATTAATTTATAATAATATATATATATATATATATATATATATATATATATGTGTGTGTGTGTGTGTGTGTTTTATTAAAAACACAATGTAAACCTTATGTGATAACTAGCAATTGGTCAATGTTGGTCAGATCACAAAATTGTTTGCTCACATACAGCAATGCATTTGAAGAAGCCTGTTAGAAACAATTGAGCAAAACCGCCAAAGAAGGTAGACATGACGAAGCTAAAAAACAGTGAAACATTAGACTCTTTCCAAACATTGTATGACTCAAAAGTTTCATCTCTTGATGTAAGTAATGAAGTTGAATTGGCATGCATGGTCTTCCTTACAAAACATACTGTATGACTCAGCAAAAGAAACGCTCAGGCATGTTCAGCGAAAACATCAAGACTGGTTTGATTCAAACGATCCTGAAATTAAATCCTCCTTGGAAACATGCATAAATGTCATCAGGTCTGGATGGCAGACAAAGCATACCTATCAAAGAAATGGGCCTTTAGATCAGCCAAGGGAAAGTCTCAAGCAAAATTGAGGGAGATGAACGAGGGCTGGTGGACAGCAAAGGCTAAAGCTTTGCAGGAGGTTACTGACAGACGTGACTTCAAATCATTCAACCAAAACTTGAGTTTTTTTTGTCCCATTTTTAGCAGTCTATCACCAATCTTTTCTTCAGATAACTCTCTTTTGACAGACAAAAGCCACATTATCAAATGCTGGGCAGGACACTTCTCTGTGGATGCTAAAGTAATAAACAATCTTCCCCAGAGACCTGTTGTACAAAGCCTTTCTGCTAACCCTTCAACCTTTGAGGTCAAAAAATCCCCATTAAACAGCTTTCAAATAGAAAAGCACTTGGTGAAGATGGAATTCCAGCTGAAATATACAAATATGACACCAATCTCTTGATACACAAAATTTGAATTTTTCAACCTTGTATGGGAAAAGGGAGAAGTGCCACAACAATATAAGCATGCTTCAATTGTCCATTTGTATAAGAGCAAATAGAACAGGTATGAATGTGACAACCATAAAGGAATATCTATTCTTTCAGTTTGCTGGCAAAATCCTAGGATCTATTTGTAGACTTCACGAAGGATTTTGATACTGTATCTTGAACTGCTCTTTGGAAAGTTTTGTCAAAATTTGGTGTTCCAGAAAAAAATGCTCCATATAATCTTCTTTCACAAAAGAATGAAAGCTTTTGTAAGGTTGGCAAGTGAGTTGTCGGATACCTTTTTCATCTCCAACAGTACAAAGCAAGGTTGCATTCTTTGCACTTTTCTGCTGTGCTTGAAAAAGCATTCTCTGATGAGTGAAAGAGTCAATGTTGAATTCAGAACAAGTGGAAGTCTATACAATCAGCAATGTTTTAAAGCACAATTGAAATTTGGTCTGCAATCTTCTCTTTGCAGATGATGCTGCTCTATTAGCACACAGTCTAGAAGACATTCAAACTATCCTTGACATATTCTCTGAAATAGTGAAAGCATTTGGACTCAGTGTCAACATAAAGAAAACTGAGCTAATGTAACAGTCAATACCAGGCAATCTATCTCTTACAAATCCTTCTGTATTCATTGATGGTACGGCATTAAAAACTCTTGAGGCGTTCACATATCTTGGATCAACAGTCTCTTTGGATAGAAAAATGGAGAGAGAAATCCAATCCAGAATAGCCAAAGCCAGCACAGCATTTGGTAATCTTAAACCTAGGTTATGGAACAGCAGAAACATGTCTCTCAGAGTAAAGATTGACATATACAGATCGTTCATTCTCTCAACCCTTCTCTATGTTGCTGAAACTTGGACCCTGTACTGCAAGCACATAAATCAACTTGATGCCTTTCATATGCACTCTCTTTGTGCTATATGTGATATAAAATGGGATGACAGGGTCAAAAATAGTGCAATACTAAAGAAATGTAACAATATCACAGACATTGAAACCATTCTAGCAAAGGTACAATATAGGTGGGCTGATCATGTTATGAGAATGGATGAGCATAGGCTTCCAAAAAAGGTGATGTATGAACAATTACTAAACTCCAAGCATTCAGTTAGATATCCACTCTTATGCTACAAAGACTAATTGAAAGACAACTTGAAACATCTCAACTTTGATCTGAAACCTGGGAAGCCCAAACATCAAACTGAAAAGAGTGGCATATGACATGTTTCATTAAGTTAAAGGGTTTTGAAGACAGTAGACTGAAGCACCATGATCAGCTTTATCAAGCTCTGAAGCAGAGATACCATCAAAATTCTGCTTTAACAAATTTCATCTGTCAGTGTGGCTTTGTCACCTGCAGCAAGGCTGGGCTAGTATCACACTTAAGAAAGCACAAATGAAAGATGCCTTTCTCTTACCTGATTTTCTACACAATAGCCCCTGCAAGCATGCATAAGTGTAAAATCAAAGGCACCATCCAATTCTGACCCTCATTTATCATTCACGATAGGAGAGTCCACCACATGTGTTTTATTAAGTGTATGATGGCAGAACAAAGAAGAGACAAAGGAGATTTAAAGAAATGAACATTTGTATTAACGCAAAGTACAAATATGTTAAATTGGTGTAAATATCTGTTGTTGAAAGAAGAAAATAAGTGGAGTTTTCAAAGGCATCCACAGAAGCATACAATAGGAGAGGGAGAGTAATTTGTTACATACTGTGTCGATGATCTTTGGAGATGAGAGGTCACTTTCCAATGGAGTCTGGTGAAATCAGGCTAAGATGCCATTTGACTGCCAAAAATGTCCCTTTGATAGGCTTTTATGTCCTTTCTTTGCTCAAGATCAGCTCCAGTTTTTATTTTGTTTCTCTAGGCATAAGCAGGTGCTATTGTGCAGAAGTTCTTTATTGTATTGATTATTTTTTCTTTGTGTGTATGATTAAAAATGGAAACTACATGTGGAGTCTATGTGCAGTTGATGGAATTTTGTTCTATCTTGGGTTTCAGAGCATTCACATCCAGCCAGTGGTGGAAATTAGTGTAGCATGAATCAGAAGAAGATCTGGCTTTAGGGAGAATGTAACATACATACATACATATATATATATATATATATATATATATATATATATATATATATATATATATATATATATAAGGAAAAGTTAGCTCATCTGATGTGTTTCACCCTCTGAGGGGACTTTATCAAGGCAATGTAAAGATTTTATTTTATAACAAGTATTTATATACAAGAGCAAGAATGTTATCATTTTTTTAAAAATTTATGGTATAGAGGTGCTTATGAATATTCATCTGATTGGCTGAAAAGTCATGCAAGTTTTCCTTTTGTCTTTATTCATATTGTCCCTTTACAGATATACTCTATCTAAAATCTTTGCACGCATACATATTTGATAACTGCCATTTCTTTACAACAGAAAGCAATCTCTTCAGCATTGAACTGAGCAGCCATGAGCCTATATTTGACTTTGCAAATCATGCTTGCTCCTGCATACCTTTTTATATATGTGACAGTTGGAGAGTATTAAAAGTGACTTTCTCTTTGTCAGACCTGCAAAAGTCTATCACAAAACTGACATAAGTACCCTGCAGTTTTGTCAAGAAGGACATTCACGTATTTGGCATGAAACTTTACATGTGATCTTCAATGGCTAGCAAATCCAGCATGAGATAGAACAACATTCCCAAAATACAAGCTCAGACTAAATATCTTCTGGGATCAAGTGTACATAATCTTTCCTAAGAGCCTTTTCAACTTCAAATGCTCAACCATTTTAACCTCAAAATGATTGCAAACATCAGCAACTAACTTTCTCTGCCTATTTTGACCCATTCTTTGACACGTATTTCAAGATGTTTCAGGTTGTCTTTAACAACTTCCTTGAAACATTTCTGGGGTTTGTGTTTGAGGTGCTTACCAAGAGTGAGTTCTTCGTAAAACAGGTACTTAGGCAATCTCTTGTCTTCCATTCTTCTGATATGCCTTAAATTAAATTGTGTAGCAATAGAAAAAACTGGAAAATTTTTTATATATATATATATATATATATATATATATATATATATATATATATATATATATATATATATAAATATAAGAGAGAGAGGTAGGTAATATTTTTAGTTTTAGATAAAAAAATTGTTTGAGAATAAGAAAATTAAAGGTATTGTCCATAGTAAGAAAGTGATGCCAGCATTATAGACAGGACAGAATTATATGTATTATAAGAGTGTTGCACGTTCTATGACAGTTTTAATGTTTTGAATAAACTTTTGTATTATGGTTTATATTAAGTCCCTTAAGATATAAATTTAAGTTGGAATATTGTCGAAATTTAGCTTAGTAACAGCCAAACTTGGCGCAAAAAAGATTGGGAAACTTTGTCATTACATCCAATGATGGGAATCCCGCGTAACACAGTTAACAGAGATCTGAAACCATCAATATACAACCATAACAAGTGAGATAAAGAAGAAGGAAAAACCACTTGAAATAGCTATAAAATTTATTGAGGGAAAAGAAAAAAAAATAAAATGAGGGGGTAAAAAAAATAGTCAAATGTTAAAGTTCACTGGTACAACTTGAAAATAACTGCCAAAAACATCCCTTTGGTGAGCCCTTAAAAAGGACTCCAACAACAGTTCAGAGAGAGTGAAAGAGGTAGAGAGATAGCAGAAAGAGGGGAAAAATTAGATTTACAGTTCAAAAAAAAAAAGTTTTAGTATTTTTTTAGTAGTTGGACAGAAAGTTTTTTTTTAGATATTTTGAGTTGCTCTCCTTGGACGATAAGCAAGATTCCTGTTAAAAATAAATGCAGACTTGTTTTTTCAAACCTTCTCTGCGACACAAATTCAATTTCTTAGAAGATCTTTTTTTCATATACTTTTTTCACATCAGGATTTCGTCTTCCAATAGGACAAAATAACTCCTCGAAGGAAGGTAGCTTTTCAGCCGCTTGACTGACTTGTTTCTCTCTTTGACCCGATTGTTGAAAGAAGACTTCTTGCGATGTTCTATTGTAAAATTCTCTTTACAATAATTACTTTAACCAATTTTTTGATAAGTCTTTACTGACTTGTCCTTGGAGCCGCTTGACTGACTTGTCCTTGGTTACTGAACAATAATCCACTTGATTACTGGAAGAGAATCTTCAAGCAAGTTTTCTTTTCGTCGCAAGACAAGACGACTTATCATCTTCACACTGCGGTGCCCTTTTTCCTTGTCAGAGCAACAACAAGTGATCTTCAAGCAAGTTTTCTTTTCGTCGCAAGACAAGACGACTTCGTCTTCACACTGCAAACACACTTTTTCTTTCTGGCTACTACTGACTAGATTCCTCTAATCTAGTCGAAAACAAGCGGGAAAATCACATATGACCAATCGTTAGACACGATTTCGCCACGTGACACAGCAGCAGCAGTTCTTACACTGCACACGGGGGGGGGGAGGAGAGGAGGAAGGAAAGTAAGAGAGATAGAAAGATAGATACAGAAATTAAATTTCTGACAATATCACATATAGTTGATGAAGAATGACTCAGTAGATCCTTGACTTTTTAAACAAATTGAGAGATAACTTTGTATTTTCATTATATTCTCAGCTAAGTAACAATTAAATTAATTAATTTTTCAAAGAATTCTATATTTCTATAATAGCTGTCTACATCTTTTTGAAGATTTCTAATAACAGAACTTAAGTTTTTTTTTTTTCTTGGCAAACATCAGTCATGGTGTAATTGAAAATAATTCAGGATGACAAAATTGAAATTACAAATGAACTAAAACTTGTTTTATGTCATTTTTATTTTTTTGTGACTAAATTTATGCTAGTTTCTTGTAATTACAACTAAAATTAAAAGTTTAAAGATAATTAAATTATTGTAATTTTAAAAAAAATTTTTATTAATTCTTTTATTGCTATATTTTGTAATGTTGATACTAAAATATCAACTGAGCAACTTATATTCACAAAAAATGATAGTATTTATATTTTATGTTAGTTTTTGTGACTATAAATCTTATTTTTACTGGGAATGCATATTTGAATTGCTATCCCTTTTTATTTTTTTAGTGAAAATTAATAACAACTGGCCTATGTTGAGAAGTTCTACAGTTCTATTGGTAAAGGCATGTTTCAGCTATAGAAACAATTTGCCTGATGGAAAAAGGGATACAAGTTTGATTCTTGTTGGAGGTACAGTTTTTCTTTAGTTGGACTTCTCATATTCAGACAGTTTTATTAATTTCACTATTTAAGAAAATAGAAAAAAACTGTGATAGCAACTCAAATACATGTATCCACTAAAAATAAACTTTATAGTAATGAGAAATAATGTCAGGTAAAATGTAAATTTAAAAAAATTTTTGTGTTATGCACAAAATATAAAGGTTTGATTTACACTCCTTGATCTGGAAAAAAATAATATGAAATATTTTTATTGCATCATAATAAGAGATGTTTTATGCATCATAAAACAACAGACATTAACTTATATATATTATTTAGGCTGAAATTTTTATTTAGGTTGGATACAAGATCTACTTTGCAGATATAATCAAAATACTTCAGATAAAATTATAAATGTATTTATAAATTTACAGTTGAAATGGTTAGATACAACCATGTTTTTATGCTAACAATTTCTTCTTTTGTGGAACTCCCTGCAGGATTCTTGCTTTTCATTCAATCTTGATCTTCAAACATTTAAATACAATGCCAGTTCTTATCTTCTGTCTTCTTAATCCCTGTTCTTTTATTGTTCTCTCTCTTTAAATATTCTTTCTTATATTCTCTCACTAATCCTTTGCATCTTAGTGGCTTTATTGCCCTGCTTGGGGGTGAAATGATTAAAAAATGTTGAAGATATTTTAATCAAAATAACAATTAAATATAACATTCTGAATAATTGGACAACTAGTTAATCTTCTAAACCTTTGTTAATGAATTTTATTCATATTATGTCCTTTACTATTACGATCTTGTACCAGGTAGTTAATACATATCTATTACTAGTGAAATGAGATAAAACTTTTTTACCATATTTGCATATGCGTACTTTTTTTACTTGTATCCTGTTTGCATATATATATATACATATATATATATAGAGAGATTATTATTCTTGTACTTTATTTGTATGCTTTTCTTGTATAGCAAGTCTGAATCATTTGCGGAATAATGAAAAAACCTGAATTCAGAACTTTTTAAAATAGTTTTTATTTCTTTCATTTAGTATGCAATTATTTATAAATTGATAAATTATTATTTAATTGGTAAATGTTTTATTTAATTATTTCTGTATGTAAATTACTTTGTGTTTTCATCTTAAGTTGGAAATGCAAACTTTTAAATTTTCACTTTATGTTATGCTTATTATGTAGTAAATAATTATATTGTGGTTTAGTTAGAAGTCACCTGACAGGTTATTTTATTTGACAGGTACATTTAACTCTGTCTGTTTAATTTGCCAACATGTCTCCCAACCAACCTTATACCCTACCCTGCTAAGAATCAGACCAATCGGCTTCTCAGTTGTGCTCAACCTCTTAGAGGCTTCTTTTCAGTCAGTTTATTTTAAGAATATATCCAAGATGAGCAATGTTTGTTCTGCTATCTGCACTCTCTAATGTGACTTTTTCTCTACTTCTTTCTATTCACTCCTGTGACTTTTTTCTGTTAGTTTCTCTCATTCTGATTTTTTTTTTCATTTACTGTCTCCTGATCTGTCTCTCTAATGCTTTGCTTGTGTGCTCATGTATTTCTCTATTTCTCTCTCTGTTCAGTTACTGTGTCTCTTCTGTTATTCCTTCTTCCATTGCTTCTGTCCCTCTATTGCTTGTTCTGTCATTTCTCTCCTTGTTCTGTCATTTCTCTCCTTGTTCTGTCATTTCTCTCCTTGTTCTGTTTTATTTGGAATAGACATTACATACTTTTCAGTTTTTTTCAGTAAGGATAAATGATGTCTTTTTACTACTGCTATGCATCACTGCCTTTCTTTTTATTTTTTTCTCATTAATTTCAATGGTTATGACTTCCTATATTACTTTTGATCTCTGTCTTATCTTATCTCTGCTATTTATCTATTTGTTACTTATTTGATTTTTCTCTTTTACCTTGTACAGCCATTTTTCTCCCTCATTGCTTTTAGTTCTCTCTTCTTGGTTGTCTCTTTCTCTCACTTTCTGTCATTTCTACAGTAATTATTCATATACAATACACACTTTTTCCAAGATTTTCAACCTAAAAACTAAGGATGCATATTCTATGTGTTGTCCCTTCAGGATATGGTCGATCATGGCTCTGCACAATTTCCTGTTCTTAGTAAGTTTTATGTTTTTTGCTATCTTTCCAATTCCTGTTCTGCCAACCATTTTTGCAAGCTTGGTTATCCACTGCTTTCCTCTGTCTCTATTGCCTTAAATATGTCCTGTGAGCATCACATTTTCCAAGCCATCTTTCCTCATTATGTGCCCTAGAAATTTCAACTCTCATTTTGTCTCCACTGTTTGTAAATGTCCCTTTTGTTTTTTCACAGATATTTAGCACATTTTAGTCTGCTTCATTTCTGCTCATGTCAAAGGTCAATGTTATGACAGTCATCTTCAGTGCCATCATCCACAGAATTATCTTGGCCTCCTTTCTCAAAAAGGATGTCATCATTACTGCTGCCTAGTACATTTGTGATGCAGTATTTTATTGAATGACTTTACCCATCATGCTTTCAGGGATACTCTGCTAGGCTTCCAGTATCCATTTACATATGGAGGACATGAAAAAATAATTGTGGAAAAAGTATGTTATAAGAAAACTATGCAAGTATTTTGACATTTGTTTAGGGCAAAATAAATTTAGACTTATGTGTTAAGGACTGCAAGTATTTTGAAGTAATACATTAAAGTTTAAAATTTTAAAAACAACTCACTTTAGAGCTGCATAAATAATGTTAAAACTGATGCAAGATCTAACATCAAATTTATGGTAAAATTTGGTTGGAAGACACAGGAACTTATTTATACTTTTAGAAAAGTTTATGTAGATAATTCTCTGGGGAAAAAACCCCAAAATTTACAAATAGCTTTCAAAGAAGGACAAGACAAAGTTGAGGGTGATGAACAGATCAGCAAACTTTCTTTTTTTATGAGGAGAAAAATCAATGGTGCTTGAGATGTAATTGTGGGTGACTGGTAATGAACTGCAGAAATAATACTCTTATTTGAAAAATTAAAATTGAACAAACTTTTTGTTTGTTATATATCAGAACTGTTGTGCCTAGCTCAGTGATTGACAAGAGCAAAAAAACTTTCAATGGAAATCTTAAACAAATGGGATTCAAATCTGGAAAACTTTCTATGGTAAATTGTAACTGGAGATAAAACTTGCTTTTACCTGTACAATCCTAAAGGCAAAGCTCAGTCAAAGTTATGATTACCCAATGGTTTAGTCAAAGCAAAAACAAGCTTGTCAGGAGGAAAGGATACGGCAACAATTTTCTGAGATGATGAGAGCATGTTGCTAGTTGAATTTGGGGAGAAGAAAGTATTACTCTTTATTACAAAAGTGTTTTGAAACTTAGCTGAAATTTTTGCAAAAATGCACCAGAGAAAGCTTTATCAGAATCCTTTTCAACCATGACAATGTCCCTGCCCATTCCTCTCATCAAACAGGGAGGCGGGGCATTGTGAAAATTTGAATGGAAAAATCATTAGACATTCCTGACTTGCAGTCCTGGTTTAGTATTTTCTGACGTATTTCCTGACCTTAAAAATTTTTAAAGGTACCAATTTTAAAACCATTAATGGTGTAAAAATGACTGCTTTGATGTGGGTAAATTCTCAGGAATTTCTTCTGGAAATGTATAAATGGTTAGTTTCATTGCTTACAGATTTAATGCCTTGATATTGATAGTTTATCTGGAGATATAAAACTTATACTTTTAAATATTAACTTTTAATTCCATTTTTCTGTAAAATTTTTGAATGCTACTTGCATAAAAAAAGCTCTAGTCAGCATGTGAATTGTGCTCCTCTGCCATTTTAATTTTGTTTCTCCTTGTTTGATCTTATTTTTACCGCAAGCTTATTGTGTTTTATGTATTCATATATGTGCATTTGCTCTAAATCTATCTAAATTTTGTATTTCAAAGCATAATATAAACTACATACATTCTTATCTTTGATCAATACAAACCAGATAAAAAATGAAACAAATGTTAAATTTATCTGCTGCAAATTAAAAAGTCAGTGTGTATTATGTTGGCTGTAATCGATAAATTGTCATCTAAACTACACAAAAATGAAAATAACACTGACATCTCATTTTAACAAATATAATTTACCAAAATTACGCAAAAATATCTTGAAATACAAAAGAGTAAATTTATTCGATAAAATCACCATTGGCTTCAACCACAACCTCCAGACACCTTTGGGATCTCCTGCATCTCTTCTGGATGGTCTTCTTGTGTAAGTTTGTGAATGCTGCTATAATCTTTGCCTCAGTTCATCTTTGGTGTTACAAGGAGTTTGGTTGGTCTCTCGCTCAGTTACATCCCACACATAATAATCAAGGAGTTTGTGGTCTGGGGAGTTAGGTGGCCAGATGTAAGGGGTGATGTGATCACAGAAATTGTCTGACTGGCATGACTGGGTTCTCCTTGTGTAGCATGGTACAGAGTCCTGTTGCCAGACATAGGGTCTTCCTGCAGCCACCCTGTTGATCCAAAGTTGCACTACCTCCTCAAAGCACAATGTAGGCCTCTGTGTTGAGTCTGAGGCCCTGTGGGAAGATGACTGGAGGCATAATGTCACTATCACTAGTGATCACTCCAAACACTTTTGTATTCATCATTAGACTCATCCAACTCTTTCTGAATCATCTGCACTGTCCTCAGATTGACACCCAAACACTCTGAAATATTTGTATTAGAGCTTCTGGCATGAATGCAAAGCAATACAGCCTGTCATTTCCAAATTTCTGGTGGAGTTAATTATGTCATTGAGTTCTTTTTCTCGCAGATGGTACCCAACTAATCCTACTATACTGTGAAGTTGACAAAATCAAAAACAAACAATGGACATGCGTGCAATTAAAAAATATAAAATGGCAACAATTTACCAAATACACCCTGTATATGTGAAATGTTTTTTCTTTGAATTTTGTACCTAGTTAAGATTAAGTGTGTATGTACTATATAAGTACATCTTACACAAATTATTATAGTATATATTTTTTATTTTTCTCTCTGGCATTTATAGAAATTAGAACTTTCTCACTATTATTTACAGCAATCCCTTGTAGAAATGAATCAAACAAGCAGGTGAAGAGATCCTAAATTGGTACAACGGTAACAATCAGTTTCTTTCTTCAAAGGTTTGTTGACCAATTGATACCTTCTCCAATAAGAGTTGTCCTCTTTCATAACTGGCTATTTGGAGAGAGTAGTGAGACAATCAAATAGGGATTCTGCTACTGATTTGCATGGAAATAATAATGCTTTGTGATTGGTCAATCTGTAGTTAGAAGCAAACATACTGGCATTTTTTGAGTGAAGAGCATTTTTCTTCTCAGCTTTTCTGTTGGATAGAAACTTGTCTGCTGATATCATTTGTGAATTTCTTGTTCTTTTGTGTATAACCTCATTTTTTAATTTTTTTAATGAAGTTAAAGGTTAGTATATCTTTTATCCACTTCTGAATTCACAGTTAAATGATATTCTGGATGAACATATGTATATCTAACACAGTTCATATTTACATGGTACTACTTTCCCAAGCTAATATACATGACTATAAAAGTGTTAAAAGATTAAAATAAAATGGTTAACTTCATAATGTCATGTTATTTAAAATATATAACACACAAATTAATCCCAAACTGAAATAACTTAAATATTAATTTACATAAAAATTTCAAGAACATTTTTTACTCGCTTTTCTTTATTAAACATTAAATTATGTCACTTAGCATCCTCTATAACTTACCTTTAGCTAACCTTATGAGTGTTTCTTAAATTTAAAAATTTGGAAAAAACTATCATTTTTTGCTTTTATCTATAAATACTTGATACTAAATTTCCTCAGTGGATGAAGCATGTCAGCTAATGTTTTGACCTTTTACAAATATATTCTATCTGAAATTTTATACACAGATATAAATATATATTTTTTAAATTTTCTATACTTATAGGTTAAAGGTGCTCAATGTTGGTCATAGAACATTTGTAGGTATAGACAATAAAAAGAATGAAGATCATATTGGAGTGGGAAAGTGACAGTCACTATGCAGTGGTGATTCCTATGTCTATGCTCTGTTTGTGTGTATATTCTAAAACAAATTTAAGGATGTTGTTAAAAACCATCTTAAAACTGTTGGTATCAAAACTGAGTGCTGGGAAATGGTAACAGGAAATTGATCTGTACAGAGGAAAATGTAAAATGATGGTTTTAAGGTTTTCAGGGAAATGAAGGTTAATCATGTTATTTTGAAATGAGCTTAGAAAACCGTACATGACTTCAGTACCAGATAATTTTCATCCTGAGCATACATGTTACATCTGTGGTAGGGTTTTATACAAAACAGGACTTATTCATCATCTAAGATCTCATGATGACCTACAGAGAATTTGTCACTTTTGTGACAAAGTATGTTGGTCACTAGAAGGCCTGAAAACCCATATAAGAGTGCATAATCAATTTGAAGACCATACACAAGTATTTTGTTTGTTATATATGCAGGAAAATCTGCAAAAAAGTAGATTTTTAGAGACATTTACATGCTCACTGGTACTCAATCCAAAATTGAAAATGTAGTCTTCTGCTGAAAAGAAGTGGCAATCGCATGCATGCACACACACACACACACATATATATATATATATATATATATATATATCTGCTTCATCAGACTTACTACATTTTATGAAGTAATACAAATTTAGCCAATCAAAAGTGGTGAAATTAACTTGACCTTAAAAATTGCATGGGAGGGGGCTTACACTAATGAAGAGAGACAAGTAGAAGAAAAAAGGGGAGAAAAGAAAGGGGGGGTTAAAAGAGCTTCTTGGAATAATCCCTACCATCTTCAGATTTGGTATTTATATATAAAAACACGTATGGATTTGCATGTATATTTATATACTTTATAGCATTATATACATTTTAATTATGATATAGTTATGTACAGATGTATATTCTAGTTGCATATCTTCACATGAGCATATATTCATAAGTGTTCTTGCATACACATAGAATATAGACACCTGCTATAGAACTAAAATTAGTAAATTAGCCTTACAAGTTACTAGTAAATATTTATTTCAAACAAAATTAAGCTTAGAACTATCTGATTGATATTCTACACTACTTCATGCAATAGGCTAGGAAGCAACCTCTCATCAATGCTAGAAAGAGTGATAACACCTATTAGACTTGAGAAATCTATTTTTCTGAAAAATTTTTAAGGAAAGATTCTATAAATTTCAGCTGAAAGTGGCACTGGCTGCTTGACCAATGAATGTCAAATGTTTTCTTGTAAAGGAAACATGTTTGAATAGACAACTTGTTTTCTTTTTTAAAAACAGTATGAATTTGGTATACCAGCCTGTGCATTCAAGAAACTTTAATAAAGAAAATGTGCTGTCCAGTAGGGTTTGAACCTGCATTCCATTTTGTCACAGAAACCACCATCTGATTTAGAGTAATAAGAAATAATGTCAAAATAAAAGCTGCAATGTATTAATTACTTAGAATTATATAATTCTCTATATTAAGTGGAATTGGTTCTGTTAAACCTTTTTGAATAATTCATAGTAATCTCTTTTGATAAAATGTGTCAAAGAAATATATAAGATAATGCAAATCTGTTGTGAAATATTGTGAAAAATTTCAAATTACTAAAAGTAATAAAGTCATAAGGACAATAGTAAAATTAAAAAGTTGGTAACTAAATGATATAGCAGACTCCTATGTATTAAAAAATCTCCTGAAACTGCAATTTTGATATAAATTCAAGTTTTTTTCTAAGCCTCTTCTATTTCCTTTGTTTACATATTGTACAAGCACCTTTACTTAAAAAATACACACAAAACTCACAACCTTGTTAACAACATAATGCTATAAGGATAATGGCAGTAAACATGGGAATATTAACAAAATCAAAGAGACTTGTTTGTTAATCAAATCATGATTAGTTCTGAGGATGTTTTTCCTAGTTACATTCATCCTTTTTTCTATGTTTGCCATTAACAAACAAAATCTCTTTAAAAGCTTTATAGAGTAAGTAATTCAGAATAATTATTTTATTGAATTAAATTTTGAAAATCAGCTTGGAATAAAATCCTGTGGCTGCCTCATATTTATACCTTTCCCTGAGACAAAGAATTCATATTAGGTAAAATTTTACATATAAAATTTTATTATAGTTCAATTTATGACTAATAAAAAAAAATCTGAGAAGACATGTTTGTTAATCAATATTAAAAAAATCAAGTCTCTTTGATTTTGTTAATATTTCCATGTTTATTGCTATCATTCTCAGAACATTATCTACATGTAGAAAGGACAAAAACAAATCTAAAAAAATATACATGTTGTGTAGAAAGACTGACTAACCTTCTCTACACCTATTATTGAAACATAGATTTGTCTGTTCAGTGAGTAGAATATCTCCTCATGGAACAGTGGCAAAAAGTGGGTCACAAAGGTGTAGCACTTTCCAGTTGTATACTTGTTGCACTGAACTACTGTATTCACAATTCAGGTTTTGATATGATTAAACCCTTCTTCACTTAATTTTTTATTTCCAGTGTTTTCCTTACAGTCTTACCAACAAGTACCTATGAGCATTATACAAACTTTATAACACTTTGTTTATTTACCTCCTCCTCAAAACATTATATATAACATTATCCTTTCTTAAAATTATTGGATAAACAAAAATAATTTAATATATTTTATTAAAGAATTTATGTATTTCAGTTTTTTGCTCTGTTTTTTTAACAGAGATCAATACAAAGTAACCAAAATATGATTATTGAAACAGAATAGAATCTTGATTCAGTATTACCATTCATATTCTTTAACATCTTAATGAAGGATTATGGGAAAAGTATTTTTGATTAGTGACTTGTTAACATTTTTAACATCAACTACAGTTCTTTCTTAATTTTTTCATTACTTATTCAGTGTACTTGTTATTATCCTTTAAGTGGAAGACTAATTATTGAATGTCAAATTTTCCACAGGAATAACTAGCAGAATGATGGTAGGAATATCTTATGCATCCATCTGGTTAACATTTTTTTTTTCCTTTTTGGGAAGTTAGTTCTTGCAGTAAATGTCAGAATATGCAGATTTCTTTCATGATCACCATTCTTGACTTCCATCACCCCCACCAAGTACCAGGATGTATGATGTCTGGTGAGTGAAGATAATCTCTTTTGACAAGAGCAGAGAAGACCCTCCCCACTAACTGAAATCATTTTATTTATTCTGTTTTAGAAAGTGGTTTTCTAAGTTTTAAAGGTTTGGGTGGCATTGACTTGTTGAAAGTATGAAGTAAAAATGATTCATATGAAGAGATAAAAAAGCTGTAATAATTTAATTTGTAAATATTTTAATAGTTTGTGTTACTGATTTTGGTAATATAATGGCTTTTTTAAACTAGTAAGAGATTGATTAGATATAAAAAATATTAACAAATTCATCAATACTTGTTTATTAATCAAATATTAATTAGATTTGAAGATGTTTTTCAGAGTTGCTTTCATCCTTTCTATATATACATTGTGGGGAAAATTAAATAAAACCAATAGATGAAATAATAATGATGAATAATAAAAAAAATAGAATAAAATTCATTTTCACATGATGAAAGTTATAAAGAAATCAGAAAAGGTTTTTGGTCACATGTGTGATTTTATGTCCCCTCTTATGCAAAGGACAGAATCTTTCTCTTTCTCCTCTTGGCTTCAAGATGTAAACCACATAGTAATAGTCTTCCCATTGGAGAATGTTGGTTTCTCAAGACCACTGATGATGGAACTTTTTCCACTTACCAATGACATCATTAGATGTGTTTTAGCAGCCTTACTCATGAAGTAGAGGTTCAGTCTTCCAAACTCAATGCAAAGCTGGCTTGAGCTTGATCAGCCTTGTCAATTTGTATCCTTACTTCCCATAAATTATTTCAGAATCAAATAGAAAAACGGATATATTTAGTCTTTCCAAATCACTGTGAAGCTAACTTGAGCTAGATCATTTTTTTTGTTTGTATCCTTACTTTCCACAAATTATTGCTGAACCAAAAAAGAAAAAAAAGCCATACTCAAGAGACCTTTAAACTCTATTTCAATAAAAACATAAAAAAATAAATGTCTGTAGCAGAAATTCAAGTTTTTTTCTAAGCCTCTTCTATTTCCTTTGTTTACATATTGTACAAGCACCTTTACTTAAAAAATACACACAAAACTCACAACCTTGTTAACAACATAATGCTATAAGGATAATGGCAGTAAACATGGGAATATTAACAAAATCAAAGAGACTTGTTTGTTAATCAAATCATGATTAGTTCTGAGGATGTTTTTTACTAGTTACATTCATCCTTTTTTCTATGTAGATAATGTTATCTGAATAATAGCAATAAACATGGAAATATTAAAATATTAGAAACCTTATTTATTAATTGGGTAATAATTTAACAACAACAATTTTCTGTATTTTAATCAACAGAAGAAAAATTTGAATATTAAAATAATTGATATGATGATAAGATTTTTATTCTACTTAATTTTTATTGGAGAAAATTTACTTGTAAGGAGATGTGATTACTTATATATATTTATGAGCTGATTTTTCAGTATGTGTTATTTTGTACAACATTAAAAACATTACTTGTAAGTAAGTTTACAAGTTTAAGAGGCAAGTTAGAGTAATGCATAGCAGTTTGGATTGAGGGATCAGAGAGCCAAGTTTGGATTCTAGTTGGATCCATTACATTCACTTACCTTGAGAAAGGTATGTATCGTCTTCTTCTCCCCCCAGCTATGGGTAACTAGCAGGACAGACCGAGTTGTATAGCCTGGGTGACAAGTGATCTAGGAGAAAGTATCTCTGATTTCAAAAACTGTATGTAGACCCGGAGTAGCACATATTATACAGCTAAAGAAAGGATTGTTTGCATTTACTCAATGATCCCAATTACAATCAACAAATGATTATGAAATTTACATTAAATGGGACTAAATTTCAAATCATTTGGATTTCTTCTAATCAAAGTTTTCTTATATGTAACATTTGATTAAAGACCATAAAGATTATTTCTGTTGAGAATCTTTTTTTTATTTTTCTTGTTTTTTTTTTTTAAATTTTTGACTTATGATTCAAGATTATAGATTTATTTCCTGATATTAGTTCTAAGTACTTTCAAGCACTTTGGTATTTAAGGAGTAAAGTTGTTTTCAATCAAAGTGTTTTCTTTTCTCTTGCATCTTATTTTGATAGTATTAGAATTATGAATTTTGGAATTTTTATCATCTCATATATGATGTCATATTGTTTCAGTTTAATCATAAAATAGCATTTCATCTTGTCTAAATGTCAATAATCATACCAAAGGCCCCAGCTGTAATAATATTAAAAATGTATATAATCATTCTTCCCTTTCCACTTCATGCAAAATTAATTCTTAATTATTTTGTAAACTCCTCCTAGTATACACTACTAAAGTTCCTTTTTACACTCATCGGCAGGGCTAGATTATGTCATTTTAGAGCCCCTTAGCTAATGAAATTATGGGACCCCCCTCAGATGAAACCTCCCTCTAACTTGTCTACTTCAGTCTTGAATATTTTTTACTTGGGATATATTTTAGCTACATTTATATAGCTTGAAGTAAACTTATTGAAAATTCTTCAAATAAACTAGAATAGCTACCTTTTCTTTATCAATAAAACTTTAAAAAATACATTACTATTTGTTGCAAATCATATTAGCACATATTTTGACACAGTCATAGTAAAAGGGTAGATTTTTTATACTTGGCATTATAACAATAAAGAAAAATAAATATGAATTTGTCATATTGATATCATTTCAGTTCATGAAACTATTCAGAAGTTATAGCATCGAGAAACTATTCAGAAGTTATAGCATCGAGAAACTATTCAGAAGTTATAGCATCGAGAAACTATTCAGAAGTTATGTCATGGAGAAACTATTCAAGTTATGGATGGAGAAACTATTCAGAAGTTATAGCATCGAGAAACTATTCAGAAGTTATGGCATGGAGAAACTATTCAGAAGTTATGGCATGGAGAAACTATTCAGAAGTTATGGCATGGAGAAACTATTCAGAAGTTATGGCATGGAGAAACTATTCAGAAGTTATGGCATCGAGAAACTATTCAGAAGTTATGGCATCAAGAAAATTAAAATTGTTGCTTTCTGAAAATTTCTAATATTTAGACATTCTGAACTAAAATCAAACATGTTATCTATTTCAAACCCAATGACATAAGCTAAAATGTTCTTTTCCTTGCTTCGCTTCCTGCAAAGTCAAATAAATGTGAGTTTGTCATATTGATATTATTTCAATTAATGAAACTATATAGAAGTTATAAATCTCAAAAATTAAAAATATTGTTTTATAGAAGCTTATGGGGGCTCTAGGCTGCAGCCTATACTAGCCTAAAGGATAATCTGTCCCTGATCATAAGTTAAATATGTGATGGTATAGGTATGGTGACCCCTCTAGGTCTGACATTCTCTGAATGTCCCACATAGAAAATAAAGTTTTTTGAAACATTAAATAAACCTGTATGTGAGATATGTAGATGATGTATTTTTAATATTTAAAAACTAACAAATTCAAATTCCCGCATCCTTAATTATAATAGTGTGCATTCTTATAGATATGAAATAGTTATTAAAAATTTAATTAATAGAATTCACCTAAATTCCTTTTCATGCACTCTGTTATATAAAGGATTCACCAACAAAAATAAAATCTAATTAACAATAGATTTTCAGTTTATATAATTGATCAACAAATTAAAATAAACCTACATACTTTGTACATTGGTCATACAATGCCCATTAACATGTCACTTAACCAATCTTCTTTGTCTATTTGCTGTGTCTCTTCTGACATGTGTGATCATGGCTCTCCACAACTTCCTATCCTTTGTAGCTCTTAGTAAGATTTGTCATTTTGTTATCTCTCCCAATTCCTGCTCTACCATCCATTTACACAAGCTTGTTAGGTAGGTTACTCACTGCTTTTGTCTGTTCTTCTTACCTTAAATATATCTTGTGAGTCACTTAGCTTGTAGTTGTTTTGTAAAAACCTATGTTCATGTTATGGGAACTTACCTATACCGATAATGGACTCTTCCTGACACTATAAATACTGCGCCTCTCAAGAGGTATAATGAATGAATGGTGTAACGAGTCGAGACAATATTAATTCACTCTAAACCAGACGGACAGTCATTACTAACACCTTCAACTTCTTGTACTATATTTCTGTTGTAATATATCTTTGTTATTCTACTCTTGTGTTCGTATTCTTCCTTGGTTCTAACCTTGGACCATAACTGTGGTGCGAGGATATTGGACCATAAAAGTTACTAATCAACACTAAAATCAAAAAGAAAATCTTACCCTAACACCTGAGAGATGCATATAAAAAATATAAAAATACTATACAGCATTAACTACACAAAATGAGAAACAATTATAAAAAATGTACAACTACAATAAAAAAAAATTATCATTCAACATAGAAATCAGCATTTTAAATATCTATTAAGAAAAAATATTTGCATGATTTTAAAAGGGCTTCATGATCTCCTCTGGTATCATCATCTCTTGGCACCTATTATATATGTTTGATGCATGCATTTTTGAAGGTATTGTACTATACTAATATAGATTGTGTGTGATAACTGTATAATTTCTTCTTTTTCTATGTGCCATGTCCATTCAGGATGTTGGTGATCATGACTCTCCCCAATTTCCTGTCCTTTGTAGCTCTTAATAACTTTTGTTTTTTTGTCATCTCTCCCAAACCCTTCTCCACCATCCATTCAGGCTAGCCAGGTAGGTTGTACATTGCTTTCCTTTGCCCTGTGAGTATCAAATTTTCCAAGTTCTCTTTCCTCATTTCCCAGGAAGTTTCAACTGTCTCTTCCTGATGTTAAGAATATATATTCTTTTTGTTGCCATTGTCTCAGGAACTTTGTCATTGCTCATTTTTTGCTATGATATTCTCAACATCCTTGTGTAGAACCACATTTCAGTTGCTTCAGTCTGTGAAGAGATTGCTCAGCATTCACTGCAATATAGGAAGAATGATACTACATAACAGTCCAGTACTCTTTTCTTTGTTTCTAATATTTTTCTAACTTACAATGTCCATACAAGAAAGCAGGCAATAGAATCTAGCTCGGGCAACCATTGTCAATAGGAACATTTAATATAAGGAGATAGGAGGAATTGACAAGTTAGATTAATTACAAGTGTCTATTGAAATTAAGTGAAATTGATCCAAAATATTAAAACTGAATTGTGGAAAATGTGATGAAGAATATTTAAGGTAGAAAATTATTAAAAATACTAGTTACACGGTTGTTTTAGGTGAAAGTAAACACAATCTACACATGAAGAGTTTGAAATTGAGGGTGAAATAGCAAGATGGCTTTATACTGCAGACAATTTTGAGATTATTCCTCATTGATACCTGGATTTGTTTTGTCATTTAACTGCTCTAACAGGCTAATCTGATCACTTAAAAAACAATTATAAGTTTTAAGTTGTAATTTGATATATTAAGTGTGTGAGGGTGGGAGAAAGATTTTTTTTATTTTTTTATATGTGGAAAAGAAACAGTAAATCCTCTCAAACAAAAATTAATTCTCTCAATAAATCCTAAATAATAAGCAGATAATTTCTTGTGATAAGATGGCTAATTTTATCTACAAAACAGTTAAATTATGACAGTAAAAAGACTAATTTCTAAACAAATTAGTTGTAGAAAAAATATATTATATTTTTGGGGGATTTCTATTTGATTTTGTTGAGGTAGGAATTGTTAGAATTAACAATTTGGGGAATATTTTAGTTAATTATCCCATTTTTGTATCACTATTTGAAAGAGTATATGTATTTTATGGTTTAGTGGATTACAATGTTGGTAAACTGTAAATTACATCACTTAGCATCTTCCATAGTTTATCTTTACTTCCACAGTTGGCTTTATAAAAATATTTTAGAGCATTCTTATATTTAACATTTAAAAACATAATGATATAAAAAGCAATAACATTTTAGAGGAAATACTATTAAAATCACTACTACTACTACTACTACTAATAATAATAATAATATGCCAAAACAGTGTGAGCATTGTAATTGTTAAAGAGATTTTAAATTAAAACATTTCATTCAGCAGTAACCACAATTTAATTTACTTTACCTCTAATTTACTTCTGTTTATAAATAAAACTTACAAAATAAAATCTCTACATGTATACTGATAAAGTCACACTAGTGATGAAATCTCTTAAAGAAACATTTTCCATTTGACTTTGTATATGGTTTCCTGTCAGTTGTGATTTCAATCTCTGTATTAGTAAAGAGCTTAATATATAATCAGTGGAAGGAAAGAACAAGTGATATTAAGGCAAATAGATTAAAAAGAATTAATAGACATGAAATATCCTTTAAACAGAATAGGAACAATCTGCTCTTGTGGATTAAATAAAAGGACTGGCTTAAAATTCCAAGAAGGTTTTAAAGTATGATGAACAACTTAAGAAGGCAAGGAGATGCAATGACCAAAATGTGAAACCAGGATTAATAGGTTGGCTGTAATAGAAAGGCATATGATAATTCCTAAAAAAATTCTAGCATAAATTCTTCACACATTTTAAATGTTTCTCTTTGTATTGCTTATTCAGTTTGTATAGTTTGCTTGTTTTCATATTTTCAGTCAATGTTTTCAATATTCTACAGTTTTTCTCTGTTTATATTCACAACAATGTCTTCAAATATTTTATTCCTGGTCAATCCACTTTTATTGCTTATTAGAATTTTTAAATTTATGGGGATCTCTATAATATTTAGAATGTCATTTTTTCTTGTTTTTTATCTTACTAATGTTTTTCATTTCTTTTGTGATTACTCTTTGCTTAACGTTTTACAATTTCTTTCACTCATTTGTAGTATTGTGTTTCATTTCTGTAGTTATATTTTTCTTATGACCCATTCTGTATCTGAAATCAAAAATATATAGCTGCCAATAACTATTATATATATTTATTTACAATATGATGAACAATACCTTATAAAATCTTACACTAACAAGTGAGGTATTATAAATATTTATAATAAAAACATATTATAAGTTGAAATTCATATAGTATATTTATCGTATAAATATATTTGGAAAATTTAATCAATATTGGTTGATTAATACTAGATTTAATGTGAAAACATTGACTAGCATAATAAAATGTGACATAGTGTATATGTATGTCTTTTAATTTCAAAATAATCACACTAAAAGTAATGACTTCAAAGAATCTACAATAAATGTTTTGTATATTTAACACAAGAAATTTGAATACATATATTAATTTTGTAAGAAATTGTACAAATATTAAGTGTGTCATATCTTTAGCATATCCTGCAATTAACATTATGATGTATTTAATCTTGTATTTTTCATTATCTATGAGAACCAGACAATTTATTTTTCAGCCTTGAATACCTAGATATGTCTTTTAAAAGCACTAGATTGGATATATATTTCTTCCTTACTGAAATTTGGCAAATAGTTCATTATTTTACAAATAGGCTGCTAATTTTTAACCACCCTATATTTACACAAACACATATCCTAATGTATGTGCATTATAATTCTCATGATAGCTTTATATAATATCCCATCATGCAGTGTTTTCATTCATTTTATAATTTTCGATATCATTTTTATATCATTTCCATAACTATTTCAGATATATCAGGAAACAGTCTAATGTTTTTCTCTTTTCATTTTAGATTCCAAAAATGCTCAATCTGAGATGGCATAAAGCCCAGCTGAACAAAAGATTTTCACAATGAATTGGTTTAAACGTGGTATTAACAGGCAGGATGCTTCCAAGTTACACCTGCCTGATAAAGTTGAGTACCAGTTCCCAGATGTCCAACCTCGCAGGGACACTGACCCACAGACATGTATGGAAGTGTTCCAGAATCACTGGAAACAGGCATGGCTTGTAATTGGTGGCCAAGATGGCACACTGAAAGAGAGATACACAGCAGATGATGTTGAGACTGTTATTCATAACATTGAACAAATGATGACATTGTTGGCCAGTGAGGAGAGTTATGATTCTTCTCCAGGGCCTATATTGCAATTTGTAATTAAGGAGAACACACTGGAAAAGTTTGGGCATTGGTGTGGGAAGATCCCTGAACTTCAAGAAAAGTTGATCTGTGATCAACTAAAAATGTTCTACCAGCTTATTGCTCATTCAGAGCAATTGGTCTTAATCCATAGGTCAATCTTTCATCCACTGACGATGTTGTTATCATCCTGTGCAGATCATCTTAAGTCCAAAGAAGTGGAAGAACTCTTGGCACAGGTGTTGCACCAAATATGTATCTGTATATCTCAGCAGACATCAACATTAGAAACTTTCTTTTCCATGGAAGAGGAAAAAGGCCCAGCAGAATATTTAGTATTCTCACTTATCCTTTACATTCACAGAGATGGAAGAGTTGGACAGCAGGCACGTGAAGCCTTGCTTCTTATCATGACATTATCCAACAAATACCCACATATTGGAAAATACATTAGTGACCATTCGCATCTCTGTCCGGTAAGTAATTTAACGTTATTATTATATAATTGACAACCAACTAAAATACATATACACTTTTATGATTAATTTGAATTCTGATAAAATAAATTACCAATAATTACCTTGTGAAAAAGCATTTACTATATAATGATGAATATCGTTAATGATTAATTAATTTACTTAACTTTTAGATATATTTTTTGTAAGTTTCCAAACTTAGTTATCTTATATTGATATAATAATTTATATTAGATATTATTTGAAATTTGCAAACAGTTAAAAAGTTGAGCTGTTTGCAAATTTTGGTTGAAACTTCTTATATCATTTCAAGCTAATGTCAAAAATTCAAGCTTGTTTTCATCCTTAAAGAATACAAGTTAAAAACTTGTCTTTATCTTTTTAATAGTAAACAAAGTAGTTCTAGCCCTGTAAATTTGCAAGGACTAAATAGTTATTTTTTGATACTTCATTCAGAAACCCTTTTCAGATGATTTCTAGCATGAAATGAAAAAAAAACAAGTGAGCAAAATTTTGCCTTTTGTCCCTAAATTAGACAAAATCTCAGTTTCATATGAGATCAGTTAATAAGATTAGGTATAAAGCTATTTGCCTGTTATCATATTATATAAAAATATATATATATATATATATATATATATATATATATATATATATATATATTTGTTATCATGCATCCATTTCAAATGATCATTCATAATTATGTATACATAAATGGAGCATAAATTTGTGAGTATGAAATAAGTGTGTAGGGTGCGATGCATAAATTGTCTAAATTATGCAAAAATGAAAATAACACTGACACCTGATTTTAATTGATATATTTACCAAAATTACACAAAAATATCTTGAAATACTAAAAAGTAAATTTATTCAATAAAATCACCATTGGCTTCAATCATGGCCCACAGACAACTTTGGAATCTCCTGCATCTCTTGTGGATGGTTTCTTTGTATATATGGTGAATGCTGCTGTAATACATGTTGTCAGTTCATCTTAGGGGTTACAGGGAGTTTCCAAAACTACTTGTAATACTCAACTGTGCCCCACTAATAATAATTAAGAGGGATGCAGTCTGGGGAATTATGTAGCCAGATGTAAGGTGTAATGTCGAAATTGTCTGACAGCCATGACTTGGTTATCCTGCTTGTGTAGCATGGTGTAAAGTCCTGTTGCCAAACATAAGGTCTTCAGCACTACCACCTCAAGGCACTTGATGTAGGCCTCTGTGTTGAATCTGAGGCCCTAAGCTGAAAAAATCAAAAACAAGAAATATGCATGCAGAAAATTAAAAACATAAAATGCCCAAAATTTACCCACCACACCCTGTATATATTGGATATTGTGTTTATTTTCTGAATTTGACATTGGAATATATATAGTGGATATTGTACATATAAGTGTATATATTGGATATTATTATTATTGTTGTCTCAATTTGACATTGCAGTTTGAATTAAAAGTTCATTGAATTTTCTTTGTTAAATTTCTTTCTGCTTATAGACAAGACTTTTTTTATGAGATTTTGTCCACTTTTGGGGATAAGAGGGTGAGATTTTGTCCTCTTACTGGCACTAACAGTTTAAGATTTGAAGATCTAGCTTAAAATAACATTCTGGTTATCTGCCAGACATGGTGAGATAGACATTTGGAATGGAGAACTTTCTCATCCAAGGGTGGGCCATTGTTAGGAATAAAAAAACAAATAAAAAAAAATATTGCAGAATATATATGCATTGTAGATTGCTTCTGATGACCCCATGACTTTATCTTGATGGAAATATCAGTTGATATTCTGTTTTCACTAGTCACCATGTAAAATATGTGCCTGCTTGCATTTTGCTTATTGATTGTGGATATTTATAATGTACATTAAATTTCAAATTATAGATAAAAAAAAGCAATGAAATCTATTTGGTCATTTCATGTCATTCAGAAACTTAAACATTGATCCTTTAATTTGTATGTTGCTTAAGGGTTGGGCTTCATTGTTCTGGCAGCAATTATGCAATTCCACTTAATGTCTTGACTATAGTTTTATTTTAATTTTATTTAGCAATGCTTCTTATTTTTCTTCAGTGATCAATTGCTTGCCTCTGTATTGTTTGTCGTAATAAAGTAATGTTATATAGTAAAGTTTTTGTGTGTATATGACAATTTTATTGTATTTAAATTTCTAGACAGAATCTTTCATAAGAAAGTAAATTTTAGCCAGAGATATGCATTTGTCAGATTTGTTTCAGTATTTGACAGAATATTATTGCTTATACTGTTAATTATATATATCAAATATACATTCAATATAAGCTTATTGGTTGTTATTTGAAAGAAGAATCGAACCTCTGTGTGTTTGTGATGAGATTATAATTCAGTTATTTTGATTAAATGAAACAATGTATAAAGAAAGAAATATTGAATGTAGGTGGTGGGGGAAGTGGACATCAATTAGTATGTATTAGTTTATTTACTGGTGAATCTTCAGAATAGAAAATTTTATGACTATGATTTAATTTTGCTATTTTCTTTTTTGTATAAATAAACTTTTAATAATATAATTACTCTAAAAATTCCTGTTATCACTAGATTTTGAACCTGACTGGAAACTTTGACCTGGAGATAAATTGATTCATGAAGTCAAAGGGCAACAAAGCACTATCATCTGGTAACATCTTTAAAAATATCAACTGCAGTTAGGATCACAGTCATTGTGAATACCTTGTTCCTTTCATTAGCTGTATAATATTTGCTTTGCCAGGGCTACATATGGTTTTGAATTCAGAGTTGTCTTTCTCCTAGACTGGTTGCCAACCAATACTGAAGAGCTCAGCCTGCTCTACTATTTATCCATAGTTGAAAGTTTTGAATTCAGTTGACTTTCTCCTAGTCTGGTTGCCAGCCAAGACTATACAATCCGTCTGTCTTGCTATTTACCCATAGCTGGGGGAGAAGAAATAGTTCATACCTTTCCCAAGGGTGTTTGCATGTAAGTGAATTCAAACTCGGCTCTCTGATTCCTCAATCTGAACCACTATCCATTACTCCACTGATTCTCTATCACAATGAAATATAATTAGACATTAAGTATTCATTTAAACAAATTTTGCAAGGTTTGTTTTATTTTTTTTGTATTTTTCTAATTTTTAAATAAGCTTTTGTACATTCAAATCAAAATTATGGATAAATTGTCCAAAGTTTGCATTTTTGTTCTGTATAAAGAAAGAAATTAATTGATTGAGTACTTTTAACCATTTTGGTCATTATCAAGAACTAAATATTATCAAACTATAACTATTAACACAAGACAAATGTTAGTAGAGAATACCAAAATACTAAATAGCACTCACTGCAAGGAAATACTCAAAGCTCTTGTACAGTGTGTGGCAGAAATACTTCCTACATTTTAAAGATTGACAAAAAGACCAAAGTAATTGTTATTAAAAAATTTATTTCCTTTTTGTTTAAACAAAGGGCTACAGTTTTTATTCATTTGGTTTTGAAAATGACTTTCTTCAAATAGTGGCCATTAATCACCAAAAACTGCCATAGATGATTTCTAAAGTTTTCTGTCACCCAGAAGTTCAAATGCATCAGGGTTTTTCAGGTGGTTTTCTTTTAAGTGCTGAACCTGTGGCTGTGAAATTTTCAACTAATTGCTGCATTGATTTTCTATTCAGAAGAGCATCATTCTGACATAACATGAATTGAGCACAAAAAGCTTTTCTGTATTGCAATTATAGATTCACCAGTCTTAAAATAATGTTTAAACAGCAAATACATGATGTACATTAGCATAAACCATAATGATATCTGAAAAAAAAATGTTAAGATATTAGCTAGATGAAGACACCATTGCCACTAGCACCATACAAGTGGCAGATTAAAACATGGGAGTTATTTCTGTACAAAAGAATCTACAGTGAATAAAATATGGTTCAACACAGGGGATGACATTTTAAAGTATATATAAAATATTTAAAATACATATAAAATATTTGATACATTTATTATCCAGTGCTTTTGAGCTCTGTGAAATCATTCTTTATATGACATAACTTATTGAATGCATATAACTGGTTGGAACAAAAGTTCTCATAGTTTCTAAATAAATTTGATAACTTACAAACTTTCTTTCCAACCAGATATATTTGAATTTTAAATGTTGTGTTCCAAAGATTGTCAGAGCATAGCCAACAGAGTCTGACCTACAATACTGACAATATACAGTTGAAAATAGTTGAACAAAAACAGAAAAAAACCATCAAATTTGGACATTTTATCAACAATTTTGATTTTGATGAACAACTTA
>CAHIKZ030005336.1:1865000-1922500 GCA_903632075.3 Acanthosepion pharaonis
AAGCGGGAAACTTCTACAAATTGACGGCAGATGATTACAACAAATTAATTAAAAAAATTTAACTAAGACTTATAAAAAAGCTTATAATAACAATATTAATATGGTAGACTGTATCAACAGAACTAGTAAAATTATTACTGAAAAATTAAAAATAAGCGATTGGGTAGGCAAACTAGCTGAAAAGGAATGCTACATCACTCTTAAGGACCACAAACAAGATTTTGAGGAAGACCCCACTACCATAATGATAAACCCAACCAGGCCTGACATAGGAAAGATAAGCAAAAGAATCCTGGAAAGGATCACTAGGCAAATCAAAAAATGCCTTGGATTAACACTCTGGATTAATACCAAAGAAGTCATTAACTGGTTTACCAACATCAACAATAAGCCTGATTGCACCCTAATACAGTTTGATATTGTGGATTATTACCAGTCAATATCAAAAGACCTCTTCACGACTGCCCTGGAGTTTGCTACTGTATATTCTGACTTAACTAAGAAAGAAATGAACATAATTCTTAGTGCAAAAAAAATCTGTCCTCATCCATAATGGATTAAAAACACTAATGACAATTTTAACATCACCATTGGATATTTAGACTCTGCAAAGTCTTCTGACCATGTCGGTCTATTTATACTATACAATCTAACCGTGCACCATGAATTAGACATTAAGGACATAGGGCTATACAGGGATGACGAGCTCATGGTAGTGAAGAGCTCCACAAATTTTAAAATAGATAAAATTAGAAAGATAATATTTCGTGAATTCAGAAAACTAAATTTAAAACTACAGTCAATACTAAATTAAAAAGGGTAAACTTCCTCAGCGTAACTCTAGACTTAACATATACCTATCTTACAGAAAACTTAATGCTAATCCCTTGTATGTACACCCTAAGTCAAACCACCCTTCATCTATAATTAAGCATATACCCGCATCAATAGAGAAAAGAATCAGCATGAACTCCACTAATAAGGAAATATTCCAACAACACAGTGATTTTTATAACACAGCCCTAAAAATAGCAGATACAAAAATGCTAACATAAATTATAGAAACAATAGTACTAACCAGAAGAAAAACTAGAAAAGAAAAATCATTTCGTATACCCCTCCATTCAACCAAATGGTTAGTATTAAGCTAGGGCATAAGTTCCTAGCTTTAACTGAAAAACACTTTCCTACAATAGCAGACTGAGCAAGATCTTTAATAAAAACACCTTAAAATTAAGTTACAATTGCACTGAAAATCTAGAAAGAATCATAAAAAAACCCAATAAAATCTGGTAAAAAGATGCATACCAAAACAGTATTAATAAAAATCCTCAACTAAAATTAGACAAAAATAATGAAAAATTATGTGATTGTAGAAATCCTGAAGACTGCCCGTTGGAAAATAAATGCTGCACAAAATCTGTGGTATACCAATGCACTATCTCATCCATTGAGAGTCCTAACACTGAAAGAATATACATTGGTACAATGAAGAATGAATTTAAAATTAGATGGAGACAACACAAAAGCTCATTCAATAATATTAGAAATAGAAATCAGATATCTCTATCCAAATATTTTTGGCATTTAAAAGAAATGAATATAACACTAAAAGTAAAATGGAAAATAATAAATGGAACAAGAACTTGTAAAACCTGGGATGACCCATGCCCTTTATGCCTACATGAAAAACTACACATTATTAAGTTTCTAAATAATGAAAATTTATTAAACCATAGACATGAGTTAATGGTTTTTTGCTGACATCAACAAATTTTTGCATTAAATAATTAGCATAAAAAAATAAATTAAATTTCATAGTCTAATAAAAGGTTTAAAAGCTTAACCCAATCATAAGATAGAAAAACCCTTTATGAAGTCATCAGAAAACCAAATTGTAGTTCAGTGTGTTGTGTTTATGTACGAAACAGCCCTTTAGGAAAAAAAAATCAATAAATAAATTAATAAATAAAATTCTTCAAACATTTCTCGACGTATTATGGTGCCAACAGCTATCTTTTGCTGTGACTGACCAGATGATGTGCGTACATGAATGCTATCATTCACTTTGAAATAGACACCCCAACCCTACCTCAGCTTGATCTCTTTCCAAAGGTGATTGATATGTGGATACAAATTAACTCTTATGCCACTTATCAAGATGGTTGCTCTAGCCATTCCCATAGTAACTAATTTTGCGAATGAACATGCTTATAAAGATGCGTAAATTTCAAGATTGGTTATTTTTAAATTTTTGCTTGAGGATGAAATAGGCTTAATTCAATTTAATTTTAATAATTATATTGAGGTTTTTGGCTCTTGTTTTTGAACCATGAGAACTCTTATGTAATGAAAGAATCATATTTTTTAAAAAGGAATTATAATTTTATCTCTACTTCTGTATGGAGCACTGTTTTTTTAAAAATAAAAACAAAAATACTTAAGAACTCCAGATTATTTATCTAACATGTTCTTTCCTATTTTTTAACATATCTGCACACACACACACACACACACACATATATGGTAGCCATAGTATTTTTCATATTTCAAGAATACATATATCATTTTGATGCTAGTGTTTGTAGTACCACCTGTTTACTAAATTGGTTCACATAAATACTTCAGCATTTATGTTTCTGTGTAGCATATTTTAAAGCAATAATTATATTTAACTAACTAAAGATTTTATGCTCATACGAGGCGGTGTAATGGTTAGCAAGCTTGGCTCGCTAGAACAATTACGACTGAGTAGTGAGTTTGATCCTCACTAGGTGCCCCCTAATTTCGGCCTTGTGCCACATCTAAGCTACGCTTGGAAAATCACTATACACACACACACACACACATTATATATATATATATATATATATATATATATATATATGTGTGTGTAAAGAAAGATGTTGTAGTGGTTCCAACGAGAGAGAAGTATGTATATTAAAAAGAAGAGGTTGGCATTTATCGTGTGTGTATGTATGTGTATATGTGTATACTGATTCCAGGTAGCTTGGGAAGTATGTGTGTATATATGTGTCTGTGTGTGTATGTACTGATTCCTTGTGGTGGGATGGTGTGTGTGTGTGTGTGTATGTACTGATTCCTTGTGGTGGGATGGTGTGTATGTGTGTATGCATGTATATGTACAAATGAGTTTACTAATTTCTCGTAGTAAGACAGTATATATATGGAGGGGGAATATACGCGCACATATATACACGCATGCTGACAGAAACACACAAAAATGGAAACAGATCCAAGAACACATAGGGATCAGTAAAACATTAAAAGATAAAATACCGATAAGTAATTCATCATTTCGCTTGGACCAACCTTAATTGTTTTATGACCCTTCGCGCAGAACTCTTCATTGTCAATTCAAGAAAGAAATTCAGATTACTAACACACAAAATGTCTCATATTGAGAATATTTAACATTGAAAGACAAAAGAAAAAATTAATTATTTTTAATAATATGTGGAAATCTCCGCTTTTACCTGAAGATGGTCACGAGACCAGAAACGCGTGTAGTAAAATTATGTAAAACAAAGCATAATATTTTTTCTAAATAAATCCACATTACAACCAAAAACTTTTGCGGCACCTCTCTTCTCTTCTTTTTAATATATATATATATATATATATATATATAAAAGAGGGAATTTTGAGTACAAGTGTATCTATTGTTTTGATAATATTGACCTGGGGAGATGATCTCAGTGGGAAGTACCTGTAATCAATGACATGGGTTAACCCAAACCTTATGAGTAAAATTGTGTAGACAAAACAGTTCAGAAGTGCTAGCATAAAGTCATCATAACCAATACTTTGAACATACTATCCCTGTTCAAACTGTTGATTACACCAAATTATATGTTCTCTTCCACAAACTATAACAGGTTATCTCTTAATTATAATGTTTATAGTAATAAAAAATAATGTAAAAATTAAAAAAAAAAAATCAGTTGTTTATCTCTTTCATATACACAAGGTGTGATGGGTCAATTGTTGCCATTTTATATTTTTAATTTTATGTATGAGTTGTTTGCTTTTGATTTTGTTGACTGCACAAGTAGGATCAGTTGAGTATTGTCCCTGAGAAGAAGAGCACCATAATGCACTCAGCCAGAAATTTGGAAACAGCATGCTGTACTGCTTGGCATTTGTGCAGGAAGATCAAATATGAACATTTCAGAATATTTGTATGTCAATCTAAGGACAATGCAGAGGATTTGGAAAAAAATTGAATGAATCAAATGGTGATTACAAATATATGGCAGCTCGGAAAATTTACTCTGATCATTCTGATAAGAAAAGAACTCCTGAATTTGTTAGTGAGGGCAGACTCAACATGGAGGCCTACATCAAGTGCCCCAAGGAGGTAGTGCTGCCCTGGGTCATGAGGGTGGCTGTGGGAAGACCCTATGTCTGGCAACAGGACTCTACACTATGCCACACAAACAGGACAACCGAGTCATGGCTGTCAGATAATTTCTGCAAACACATCACCCCCTTTACATCTGGCCACTTAACTCCCCAGTCTACAACCCCCTTGTTTATGTGTAGGGTACAGTTCAAAAAGAGATCAACAAAACTCCTTATAACACCAAAGACTGAAGACAAAGATTATGATAGCATTCACCAACTTAAACAATGACACTGTCTAGAAGAGGTGCAGGAGATTCCAAAGTCATCTGGAGGCTGTAGTTGAAGCCAATGGGGATTTTTTTGAATAAATTTACTCTTTATTATTTCAAGATATTTTTATGTAATTTTGGTAAATATATTTGTTAAAATGAAATGTCAGTGTTATTTTAATTTATAGGTAATTTAAACGACAATTTATTCATCACATCCTGTATGGTATAGTAAAATTAGACTGTTCCTTATAAACAAGACCAAAATAATACCTAGGTCCAATAGTAATTATATATATATATATATATATATATATATATATATATATATATATATATATATATATATAATATATAATTATTTAAATGTTTGTTTTAGTGGATACCCATATTTAAATAGATGCTAAATTTATTAAACAATATATTTTAGTTATTTTTGTCTACTATCCTGAATATTTGAGAAATTATTGAAGAAAAATATGCCCTCTTTTTTAGAAATCAAACTTGTGTCCTTATTGTAAGGCACTATTCAACTATGCTTGATAAGTGTCACACTCTGTGCCTGAGTTGATATAAACATGTTGGATCTAGCAATGTTTTCTCCTGCCAATGGGTATGCAGGTTCGAATCTTGCCGGAGGGTGTATATTTTTCTTTAATAAGATTTCTCAAATATTTAGGACAGTAGATGAAAATAAATAAATATACTGTTTAATAATTAATTGGTGCGTCTACTTGAATATCCACTAAAAATAACCTTTAAGTAATAAAATCTGTTGGATTAACAAATAAAAAAATCCATCACTTCTTGTAATGTTCATCTCTTCACCATATAACACCATGTAATATTTGGTATTGGGTTGCTTTCTATTGCTAGTAGTAGAAAAAATAATCTCTAACCTGATTAATATGTTTACACCTGAAGTTTCAGGCGGTAAAATTTCTTTTGCAGCCTTATCTATTTAAGCAATTGAATTTACTTTGTTTCAGTATATACACTTGCACATGGCAAGACATTGGTATGTTCTTGATAAGTACTTCCTCTGTTGTTTATCTATGGTTTTGCATTTACTTTGTGACTATAACAACACACTTTCATCTCTTATATTAATGAAAAACAGTTTTGATTGTTCTACAGTTGTTAAAGTTAATTAGAAATTAAAACATAGAATAAATTTGGATGAGTGTAGAGAACAAATTAATTAAAATTTCTCTGAATTTTTTGTTATAAATTTTTAACTTCAGAAACTAAAAAATAATCTTGAAAGTAGAAAATCAGAATTTTTACATGTATACATTTATTTTTACTTTTTTTGTTTACAATGTGTGTAATATATTTTCTGTATATCACTATTAATCTTTTTAAAGCAATCCTATTATGATTCTATTTATTCCTTAGTTAACATATACATTATGCTTTGCCAATATATCATAAATAATAGTCTATTATTTATTATTTTATCATGAAGAAAGATGGTAAAGCCATATCAGAGATACTGTTTGGTTTCAATAAGGAGAAAAAAAGATAGAGGCAATGACACTCATGTTTTTAACATTTGTTTCAGTGAAATGGAAAAACTTGTCAATTTTAAATCTTTTCATTTGTACCCTTTAAGTGCTTTAAATAACAACCTACATTCATATTTACGATTATTATTTCAATATCTAGTTAAAGTTAAGCTCAAATATTTAACACAATAGTAGGATTTCCACAGGTATTTTGTAGTTGTGAAATTTGCAATGAGTTTATTTATTCATTGAAAAATGCAAATAGGAAAACTGAAATTTCTGAAGGTACTACTAATTTATATTATTAATTCACTGAACGTCTACCCTGCCAGCAGAATTTTAAACTAGTTTCAGGGGATAGCCTAAATAAGTCCTTTTTGCTTAAGTAAGAGATCATGGGTTTTAACAATGTATTGGAGCATGCTTAAGAATTGAGAATCATTATCACCATGAATCTTTTAGATTTTATTTAGTTGCATTATCTTGGGGCTGTAGATTTCTCAAAATATTTCAAGTACTCACATTTTTACCATAAATTTATCCATGTTTATATTACACTAGTAAACCCTAGAATAAAACTAAACTGTGTTTGTGGGGACTTATAAGTTAATAAATATCCTTTTAGAAAATTTGGCATTCACAGTACAAGCAAGAGGGTCTTAGAAAAACAGTAAATAACCTATTTAATGAGCTTGTGTAAATGATTAACAGAATAGAGATTAGGAGAGATAGCAAAAAGACAAACTTTATTAATAAGTACAGGGAACAGGAAACTGTGGAGAGCTATGATCACCCACGTCCTGAAGGGACACGGCACATAGAAAAAGATGATTAACATAATGCTACATAGTGGCTATTGCTCATACTACAAATGTAAACACAACATACATTTTTTTTAAGTCTTTATTTTATGGTAACTGGAAAAATTCATGGAAAATGTTTATCACTCATTTCTGGCTAGTGAACTTTCAGTTAGATGTTTGTATATAGTTAAGCAAAAAGATAACAATTTGGTTTAGTTACCCTGATGGATACAAAGTAAGGGTCTGTTTTAGCAGTATTATTTCATTTTAAATTTAACCTCACCCTCTAAATACAAAATGTTTTGGAATTTTCAGGTTGATGTCTACAGTTAAACAGAAAGAAAAAGATTTTGTTTAGCTAAACTGATGAACACAAAGGGTCTACTATTATTATACTTTCATTGTAATTTAAACTCATATCATAATACTGATAAAAATTTGGAAATGATTCAAAATGAATATGTTGAAAACATACTCTGAGGTCCCATTAGTAACTATAGAAAATGTAATAACTAGAAATCTACCTCTCTTTGAATTACACAATGACAGACAAACAAGAAATACATTTAGTGAATCATAGTAACTATAGAAAATGTAATAACTAGAAATCTACCTCTCTTTGAATTACACAATGACAGACATACAAGAAATACATTTAGTGAATCATAGATGTTTTTAGTGATTTTGTTAAAATGGAAAAAAGTATGAAAATAAATAAATCAAACTGTAAATAAAGTATATTAAAATGTAATAATAAAAACATGTTAAAGATAAAATAATTTATACATTTTAATAATACAGAAAAAAAGAAAAGAAAACTAGTCTAATTTTAAATTATCACTTATCCATTTATAAATTTATATATTATTAATAAAATTTATCTATCATTTTCTAAACTGTATAAGACACTACTTTTTATTGTAAAAACTATTTTCTTCTAAAGTTTTCTTTCCTCTATTTATTTATTCATTTCTTTTACTTAAATTTTATAATTTTGTGCATTTAGGAAAAATGCAACATATAAATATCTGTGGCTAAATACTGGCTGTGATAGTTAACTTTCAGACATTTTGAAAGTTTAGGCTTGGACTTAATTTTGTTATTTGAATGGCTTTGATTTAATATACCAACAAATATTGTGAATGCCATAGTAGGTAAAAAATGAAAAATTTCCAGGGAGCATATGAACTACAAATAAACTGTTTTCAGGAAGAGACAATTGAAATTCATGGAACATAATAAGGAAAGTAGTTTTGTAAAATTTAACACTCGTGGGACATACTGGAAATAAGAGAAGTAGAAGAAAGCAGTAAGTAACCTATTTATATTAATTTTAAGTAAATGGTTGGAGGAACAAATACAACAAAGATAAAGAAAAATGTTAATGGACAGGTATTTTTGAAATAGGATGCTGTGGAGAACCTTGATCATCTACATCCTAAAGGAGCAAGATAACAAACATATAGTGACATATGTAATTCTTGATTCTTATGTCTTCAAGAATTATACATATAATTTTTTCTTTTTTACAGTAAGGTTTACTTTTACAAGGCCTTGGGGGCCACTCAAGGTAGTGGGTTATGTTAAGGAGTAGTTTATATGGATAGAAGAAGATAACAGTTAACACTAGACTTGAACAGGTTAATATTTTAGTGATTGGGAAATATCCTCTTGGGAGTCAATTGTTTTTTGGGAAGAAGCTGCTTGAATGGACTTCTCAATGATGGAATGTGAATGGTTTGCTACCATGTAAGTGGCATAGCAGGTCCTAGCTATGAAGGTTAGACCTGGTGGAACCAAGAAATGTAGTTTGTCCAAGTACTTTCTGTTATGGAGTGATTTCACAGTGGAGGCTTGTATTTGTACTAAGTCGGTCCTAAAATAGACGTACAAAACATTAGGAACTTCATATAATAGGTATGATGCAGAGTAAATCTAGTGGTGGTTGATGATACTTTAGTATCCGACTAACGCTCATCCGGCATCGACTGTTTGAGCGACCCACTGAGCGACTTCTACATTACTCTTACTACTCCTACTTATTATAGGTGGGAGAGTCTATTAACTATAGAATTGGTGTGTTCCACTATAACACTTTCCATGGAAATAGTGATTGAGCAGTGACAGTGAAGTTGGAGGATGAAAAATAATTCATCAACAACAAGGATTTGGAGATACTTTTTTGAACTCTATCAAGACTGGAAAGTGAGGATTGTATAGCTCCCACCCAAATATGGCAACAGTATCCCATTTTATATTTAGCTCTTATAAAGTTAGAGGATAGCATGAGGAGTCAGGTACTTACTGGACTGGTACAAGGAGCTGATCATTTTACCTGCATCTTTAGCAAAGGATTGTATACAAGAGTTCCACTTAAGGTTAGGTGTGAGTTATTATTGTCTCAAGACATGGTACCATTTTGAAGGGACATCTGTTCATTATAACTGGTAATAGTTCAGGGTCTGATTGGTGGTGATGGAATATGAAGGACTCTACTTTGTAGATAAGTTTAAAGAAGTATAATTAACTGTATCATTAAAAAATAATGGTAATATTTATGTAATTTCACAGTTTTTCTTGTCTTTTGTTTATATTCAATATTAACATTAATTAAATATTCAGTTACATTCTCTTCACTATTACTTTAAATGTTATATTTAATGGATGCATGTGCTTGAACAGACCTCCTTTTTTTCAAATTGTGTAAATTTATATCTACTGGCCTGTGTATTTGACAGTTTTTATTCTGTTAACTTAAATAATTATAGTTCTTTGTCAGTTTGTGCTTAATTTTTGATTTGTTTCACATTACTAACATCCTGCAAATTGTAATTTTACAATACACACAGACACTCTTCCTATAACAAAATAATGCTCAGATTTTGGGAAGTGGGTTGGGCTGAGAACTTTTCAGCACCCTATTATACTAGGATTAGTTGGGCTATTTACTTAAGCTTATTACTGTAAGTGTTGGCTAAATAATGATTGCATTTGTAACTCAACCATGTATAAACTAAATTTTTAAAATTGGGAATAATCTATTACTGTTTATAATGGGTAAAGGTTAATAGGTTAAAACTTATCTAAATCTGGTTATAATAACGGTAAAATGATTCTTTATCAATTTTTTCTTTTATCTTTTTTGTGTTGCTTTTATATCAATATTATTTTCTTTTTGTATTGTCTGCTGAAATGGCTGACAATGAAAAGAAATGAATTAAAGATTAGATAACTTTTTTTTCTAATTAGATTTATTTTTTAAAAAATTAAAAATTATTTAAAACCAGTGAAGATCAGAATTTTTTAATTCTTGTAAATGTAATTTTAAACAATTTTTATCTTTATACAATAATGATATTATTTAGGAAGTTTTTAAAGTTAATTTTTCAAGATTTATTTATTGGCATTGAAAATTTGCATCAAGTTATTTTAGATATTTTACAAGTGAAAAAAAAAGAAAAAAAGGAAGACATATGCTTAATTGATTTTAGATGATAAAGTATCTTGTGTAGATAAATAAGATTTTTAAAAGCCACACTTTTTGGTTTCTTGTTTTTATTAATTTGTGTTGTGGGTGTGTCAACTTGTGCCATTGTATGATTTCATTGTTATTAAAGACTTGTCAGACAGGTTTTACTTGTTATGGCATTCAAAAGAGTGTTAGTTCTTGCAGTCAGGTGCCTTGTCAGGCCACACTGATTGCTGTAAGTGGAAGCAAAAGGCAAAAAAAATATGTCGGTTCTTGACATACCTTGAATTTTTTCTCCTCATGTCATATGATATTGTTGTAGTAAATCAAATGGTCAGGTCTTTGGTATTAGTCACTTTAAAGAAACATCTTACTATAATTCTTTATAAAGTCTGACTACTTGTTTCTGAGTATGCCCATCTACTAGCTTGGCAATCCCTATTGCAGATGCCTGTTCAGTCACATTTATGTTTCTTCAACACCCACAAAGCCAACCTGTGGTTTATACTGCTACTATACTGTGTGTGCATAATATGGTATGATCAACAGTTTGAACAAGGCCAGCATTCATGATGACTTGTGATTTCATGTTAGTATAACCATTGATTGCTTCCAAACTGTTTTGTCTACTCAATTTCACTCAGGGCATGGTTGATATACAACATACAATTTCTGGATTAGGTAGTATATGAATAAATGCAGAAAAATGTGTGTGTATGTGTATACACATGCACATACACAGACATAAATGAACTGAAAATAAAATAAATAAAAAAATAAAATAAATATAAATATATACCCAAGTATAGGATTGGTGTATACGGAATAGCTTCCAATAACCAACAAATACTATTCTTAAAAGAGTGCTCAATACAGAGTAGAGCAAATATAATTATTTATTTGAAAATTATAATATGAATATGTTATAAAATCACTACAAAAATAGCTTCTGGTGTCTTATCAAGTGATGGTGTTGAATATATTTAATACCATCACTTGATAAGACACCAGAAGTGTTGAAACAAAATGGCTATTTTTGTAGTGATTTTATAACATATTCTTATTATAATTTTCGAATAAATAATTATATTTCTTTTCAAACCCCAGTGTGGAATGAAGTTCACATCTGTAAAGTTAGTTTAATTTTCAAATTTATATTAAAAATTTGTGTTTTTTGTTTTTTTCTAATAAATCCAATTTGTCATCATAAGGTTAATATTCTGTTTTACTTTTTAATACAACTTCTTCCCTTTAAGATAGATACTTACCACTCTCATTGACCACTGTCTTGTGCCTATTGGCTGACTGAAACATTGAAAAGTGTAAACTCTATATTAGGTTTTCAGCAAGTTAGGTTGACCCCTTAGCTTCCAATATCACTTCCTCACAGTTAACTGCTGCTTCCTGCTTCCTCTAACTTTACAAATGTGAACTTCATTCCACGCTGGGGTTGAAAAGACAGACAACCACTTTCGTCATCTGTCGAAATAGCCTATTCCTCACATGAGGTAAAAGGATTTGTTTGATGATTGATCATATTGTTCTGTATAAATAAAATACATCAACCTCTTCTTTCTGGATCAGTTCTAATATTTTTATAATACTAGGATTCGCTTAGATATACCAATGGATTTTTTTTTACTTTTTATTATATATATATATATATATATATATATATATATATATATATATATATACAAATATTTTTCCTCAGAGTTGTACCAAATGATCAGGAAAAAAAATTTTTTATTATTAATAGTACAAATTTAAGTTCTGTTTACATTAAGCACTTTTATTACTACTAGTACTCAATGTGCAATATTTTATATATATATATATATATATATATATATATATATATATACTTACACAGCTGTGAGATATTATCCATCCGTGACTGGGAACTAATAATAATTATAAAAGTAGTTCCTGTTAGTGTGTCTCACAGGAAACACCTCTCCATTATACTAACAGGTTTGGGTTAGGGATATGTCCTGACACCTGCAACAAATGCTAGTGTAACTAGGTGTATTCTGGATCTCACATTAAAAAGTCCTTGCAATGTAACATTTTGCTCTCATGAGGAGGTAAAATAAATATTTGTATATATTTAACAATGATACTTGTCATTGTTAGTCATAGTCTCCTTCTCTACATAGTCATTTCTTTGTGTATACCATAAAATGGTATCAACAAAATTGTTGTAATTAAAGCTGTTAGAAAGGTTTAGACATTTTGATAGTTATTTGTTTCACAGGCAACATATTATAATTTATAATATTCATTAGATTATCAAAATTACAAATATCAACATAGGTTACTTTCCTTTATTTGCAAATGGTGATAAAAATATGATGTACATGTCAGGGCAAAATTATTATATTTGAATAAGTAATCAGTCTAATTATAAAAGTCATTGACAAAACAATTGATTATCTATAAAGATCGCAAGAAGACAGATTGTAAATGAATAGCAAAATCTATTTTTTTAAATTTCATTTTTAAAGCTGAATATACAAATTATCAGGTCAAGACCTGAACCCTTTGAACCCTAACCCTGCATAATGTGTCTGAATCTCTCACCTTGGGTTCCTGTTGCTCATTTCTACTCTCCTGCCATGAGGATGTATGTACTTTCACACAGCAGCTGGTATACTGGTTGTTTGTGTTCAAAGGATTAATGATAATGATTAATTTGGGCAAGATATAAAACACATACTGCTTCTATGTGGGTAATCGTGGATCTCCATATCTTCTTTTCTGCTTTGTAGCTCTTAGTAAAGTTTGTCTTTTTGCTATATCTTCTAATCTCTGTTCTGCCAACCATTTACACAATCTCATTCTTCTTTTTTTATGTGCCGTGTCACTTCAGGGCATGGATGATCATGGCTCTCCACAATTTCCCGTCCTTTGTAGCTCTTAATAAAGTTTGTCTTTTTGCTCTATCTTCTAATCTCTGTTCTGCCAACGATTTACACAAGCTTGATAGGTAAGTTACACACTGTTTTCCTATGTCCCTCTTACATTCAATGTCTTGTAAGTGTCGATTTTTCTAAGCCCTCTTTCCTCTTGTGCCTTAGAAATTTCAACTTTCTCTTAATGATTCTAAGTATAAGTGTCCTTTTATTAATTTCTTTAAAAATTCACTTTTCAGTCCATGGATTTTCTTCAGGACGTGGGTGATCATAGTTCTCCACAACTTCCTATCCATTATAGCCCTTAGTAAAGTTTGTCTTTTTGCTATCTCTCCTAATCTCTGTTCTGCCAACCATTTACACAATCTCATTCTTCTTCTTTTATGTGCCGTGTCACTTCAGGGCATGGATGATCATGGCTCTCCACAATTTCCTGTACTTTGTAGCTCTTAGTAATGCTTGTCTTTTTGCTATCTTTTCTAATCTCTGTTCTGTCAGCCATTTACACAATCACATTCTTCTTCTTTTATGTGCCATGTCCCTTCAGGGTGTGGATGATCATGGCTCTCCACAATTTCCTGTACTTTGTAGCTCTTAGTAATGCTTGTCTTTTTTCTATATCTCCTAATCTCTGTTCTGTCAACCATTAACACAAACTTATTAGGTAGGTAATGTACTGCTTTCCTCTGACCTTCTTCATTATGTCCTGTTAGTGTTATTCTAAGCCCCTTTTCCTTATGTGCCCTAGAAATTTCAATTCTTTCTTTTACATTCTAAGTATGTATTTTTTTTTGTTTCCACTTTACCTAAAACTTTGATGTTGTTCAGTCCATTGTATTCTGACCATCCTTCTGTAGAACCACATTTCATGTTTTGCTTCCAGTCTCTTCATCTGTGAGGGGATTGTCCAGCATTCACTGCCATATAAGAGGACTAATTTTACATGCTGTTTGATATTTATTTGATGTTTCATTTATACACAATATGTCCACAACACAGCAATCAGAAAATTACATGTGTATAAGTTGGTTATTTCTTTGTTTTGGGCATTGATACTATGTAAAATTAAGAGGTCAAATATATATAATTTTCAGAATTTTGAATGCGTATACTAACTTTGATATATGTGCTCAGTTAGAATTTTACAATGTAACAAGAACAACTATTTTTTTGTTTTGTTTTTTTTTAGGCATTATCATCATTAGTCCTATAACTGGGTGTTAGTTATAAGATTGCTGAATGGCTGAGTACCTAAGAAGTACCTTGTATATGTCTTGGTTGAATACCAATATCTGAGTTTTCATGAATGATCTTCTAGCCCATTAATAGTATTGTATGCTCATATTTTCCTCTCTCTGCATCATATTTTAGATAATATTACAACTAATACTACTAGTGTATACAAAGAAGATAGTAGTATATTAGGGGAAAATAAAAAATAAAAATCTATATGGCTAGATTGGAATTATTGTGACTGGTTGTAGCCAAAACAGCAAAGAAGAATAAATGATGTGTTTGTCTTCCTGAAAGTTTATTATTTATTTTGCTTATTAAATTAATAATTGTAGAATAATAACCTTATTTGAAATAAAAAGGAACAGAAATAAGATGAAACAAATACTCATCAATAATTGATAATTGGCAGCTAATGTCATGCTCTGTCAAGACATAGGTAATCATTTTCTTTATATGCTTAGTTTTATATGATGTTTATATGTTTAGCCTGATTACCTGCCCAATTAGATCAAATACCCTGAGATTCTTCAGGTATGATATCAATCATCCCAATTCATCTTTTCAAACCTGAAGTCACATAAATAATTTAAATTCTTATAGTAACAGTTCAGCACAAAGACACAAAATCAAATATCTTAGCAGTTTTAGATAATTTGCCATTTTTTAATATTAACATGAAGCTTAACAGAAGATATAAACATTTTTGGAGTGTTTTATAAGGTTAAATATTTGTAGCCCAAAACTTTTCTAATTCACAACCATTTGTAGGATTATGGCCTTCGATTAAAATTTAGTGGGATGTAAATTTCACTCAAGCAGCATCTTCCCATGAACTGTAGATTTGGGGAACCAACTCCCAAGAGGATGCTTTCCCAATCACTACAATCTTAAATTGTTCAAGTATAGGGTTATCTTCCTCATATATCCTTATAAACTGTGCTGCTTATTCTGTAACACTCTACTTTGAGTGGATCTTGGGCCTTGTGCAGAGTGAACATTATTGTAATATTATTGTATGTCAATTATTGTCACTTATTTGGAATTTGTCATGGCTTTGTGGTAGTTTAAAGTTGTTCTTCTCTTAGATTATCTGCTATCAAGTCTTTCCTTATATTAAATGCATAGTTGGTGGGAGGAGTATATGTAGATTGGTGCCTTTTTATAAGTGTACTAGCAGTAGAGCCCGGCGTTGTCCGGGGATGTAACAGTAAGATCATAAAGACTGGAAAATAAAATTGACAAAGATTATTGTTTAAGGTTGACGGACACGCATGTCTTAATTAGGTTTTTTTTTTTTTTTTTTACGAATTGGTCAAACCCAAACTCAAACAAAAACAGTTTTCAATCGTTATGAGTCTACCGATTGAATAGAATTTTATTATAAACAATTGTCTTGTAAATGGAATTTTTAAAGCATTCTGAATGTAAAAATAAAGAAAAAAGTGTACAAGACAATAAGAAACACTACCTGCCAAAAAAGTGAAGTTTTGTTGAAATCGGTTGAAAAATGTAGGAAATCCAATCCCATATATAAACGAACACACACACACAAACAACCAACCTGGGTTTTATAATAATTATAACTCGATAACTCGATATTAATAAGTATAACTCGATATGAGTTGTCCCCGTTTCATTAATGCCTCTTAATTGTCTTTTCAAATTGATTTCATGCAAAAACAATTGTGTTTTTCCAATTTTTGGCGCTGTCAGAACCACCGCAAGGTAATTTTACGTAGTCCTGTGAAGTTTTGTTGAAATCGGTTGAAAAATGTAGAAAATCCGATCCAATATATAAACGTACACACACACATACACACACAATCTGTGTTTTATAATAAGTAAGATTAGTGTGCATGTGATTTTAATAGACTGGGCTGGAATTTGAATTCAGTCCATTGATTACACTTTCTGTGCTAATAACTTCTCCACTATCCCTGCATCCAAAAAAATTGAAAATATTTCATTAAAAAACTTGGAAAAATTTAACTATTACATAGTAGCAACAGTTCCTTTTAAAGTAGTAAGAAAGATAAAGAAATGTAGCTTTAATATACTGAATCCTCTTTGGGGATTTATGTTTGGAAGATATTTGCACAGATTTATCTTTGTTTATGGTTACATTTAGTATCAAGATAATGAGCAGTAGGACTTAGAAAGTTTATTAATCAAAATAGTAGTAAGCTATGACTGATGGCTTTGGTTGGTTTTATTAAATTATTCACTCCAAATTTGGTTACCTGCCATTTTCTATATTACTGCTACAGAATTGTTTGTAATTGGGTCTTAATATATCCTTGAATTGCAATGAAACTTTATCTAACAATTATAAAATCATAACTTTGATTTCTTTAAAGAATATTTTTGGTTTTAAGATTATAGCCTTGAACTCTATCCCACTTGTTTATTTTTATGTGTATTTGAGCAATAAAATAGCATACGGAACTCATTAAATTGGTGGTAAAAGAGCAAGTGCCTTGGGATTGAAATTCTATAATTTGGAAACACTTGAGAAATTCAAGTAATTCAATCGAAAGTTTAATTTCCAAGTCATTCAAAATTTTGAGTTATTGAGCATTTTGGGATTAGTTAACTTAATATCAGAGGAAAAAATAAGTTTAATATTTCTGTTGTGTCTATACCCTGAAATGAATATTTCTATATAGTGAAATTGCTTCTTATTTTGTCTCAGCAAATTTCTTTTGGTATAAAACAGTTCTGGATCAACCATAAAGCAAAATAAGCAAGTGTAGTACCTTTCTGAATCCTTTAACTATGAAGGCATCTTTAAAATATTTTGATGTTTTAAGAAAACTGCATGCTCTTCTAGTTTCTTATATAATTTCTTTATTTTTTACAAATTGTAAAAACCTAGTGAGGTGTATTTATTTTTTAAATACCTACTTCAATTAACAATCAATTACATAGTTTCATGGAACCCTAGTTGAGAAAAGCTGATTACTATTTCTTGTAGAACTCCTAGTAATATCTTGCAGAACATGAGGCATCTTGATCAGAGTAATCACTTGTATAGTTTTATACTTTTTATCACTATTTTTACAGATTTCAATTCTTTGTTTCAATAAGGCTGCTCTACCATAATTTTATTTTTCTTAAAAATTGTCCTTGTTTTCCAAATTTCTCTTTGTTCAATAATTTGTTAAGATAAATATTTCCATTGTTAATAATGCTGGTAAAATGGTTGGTTCCTCTTACTGCTATTGTAAGTATCTGATTCCTCCTGCAATGCTCTATCTTTTTCAGGAGACAGATCAGGTTGAAAATTGAGTACTGCTGCTATATCTGGGCTGGTGCTACTCAATCTTCATTTTCCAGTCTTGATAGGGTCCAAAAGCACCTGCATGAATGTGATTAATTATTTTCCACCTTACAAACTCTTTTCCACAGATAAAACTTTGCAAGTTTCTCTCTACCCTACTCCTACTTTCATGAAAAATGTTCAAACTAGTTACATTCTTTAGTTCCACTAACTCTAAAAGTTCTAGCTAAGACCCACTACATCATGTACATGGAGGTGAACTACCTTCATTCTATTTATACTTCTTTAGTAAGGAGTAAATTCCACTTTGATAGCTTCATTCCCAAAACTATTGTTTTTGTGGAACAGAATCCCTAGAGGATACTTTCTTGACCACTAAGATCTTAATTTCTTCAAGTCTGGGATTAACCGTTATCTTTTCCACATATCTGCATAAACTGTGTCCCTTAGTTTTATTGCTCACATAACAACTGCCTTCATTAGCCCTCTACCATGAGTGGCCCTTGGGGCTTGTATAGGGTGAACATTAGTAAAAAAAAAAAAAATTAGCATAATGAGTAACTGAAATAGTAAGAATTGGTAAGTACTGTTAGGTAATACATTTATTCTATGTGCGGTGTTCCTTTGGGATGTTAATCACAATTTCCTGTCCTTTGTAGCTTTTAGTAAATTTTGACTTTTTGCTATTTCTTAATCCCTGTCCTGTCAACTATTTACACAAGCTTGTTAGGTAGGTTACATGCTGCTTTCCTCTGTCTTTCTTGCCTTTAAGATATCCTGTGAGTGTCAAATTTTCTAAGCCTTTTTTTCTCATTAAAAATTGCCTTAGAAATTCTGTCTGATTTGTTAAGTGTATTTTTTGTTTTCATGTGTGAAACTGAAATCTGATGATGCATTGACATAGCAAAAAATACCTTTTAAAAGCTTGGCAAGGTATTAAGAAACAATAATTTCATTAGAAACAATGAAAAGAGTACTGAACTGTTATGTAATATCAGTTCTTCTTGACAATGAATGCTGGACAATATCCTCACAGATGAAAAAAAAAAGACTTGAAGCAATGGAAATGTGATTTTACAGAAGGATGCTGAGAATACCATGTTTTAGAGAAAATAGATACAAAAAGGATCCCAGTATTTAACATCAGGAAGAGTGGGTTGAAATTTCTAGGGCACATAATGGGGAAAGAGGACAGAAAAATGTTGGGAGACATGATTGCTCATGTCCTAAAGGGAGATAACACATAGAAGAAGAATATTAGTCATTTCTTAATAAGGAAACATTTGGCATTCATTGAATAAGTATCCAGTAATAATTATCTGGGTGCCAAATGTATATTTCAACAAGACATTGTGCAGAAGGGAAAAATAAGATGGGAGAAGAAAAAAATCAAAAGATATGACCAGAGAAAGAATCATTGCTGGATTGATTATATATATATCATTGAAGCTTTCAGTTTCATGTTAAGGGCATCATTTATCTTCAATCCTGTCCTGATAAAGGCTTATAAATTTTTTCCACTAGGCTTAGGATGAAGAGATAAATTATGAGACTGGCCACTGAAAAGTTGAATCAACACAAAGACAACATGAGACATGGTAAACTTAACAACTATTTTATTTAAAACTGCCTCTTGATCTGTTTTGCTCCTAGCATTTATTAGTGGGATCAGAAATATTTATAATCATCATAATCATAATCAACATTATTGATGTTGTTATAAACATACCCCTTCCTAAGGTAATTTATTTTCTTTATTAATTTATTTCTAACTTTTCCAAATTACAAAATAAATATTTACAAATAAATGTTTGTTTCGGTTATAGTCCAAAGGTGGCAACTCACTCACTTTGTGAAATTAAACAAATATTTTGGAGTTTGTATTGTTTGTCCACTCTTGAGTTTTTCCAGTACTTGTATTATTTGTTTGAAGATCCTTGTAATGATTACTAATTGGTTTCTTTCTCAAAAGTCTATTTTCAAACCCTGAAAAAGGAAATATGTTTCTTATTTCTTCAGAAATCCACTAGTTTAGGTGTCACAATATGCAACCTGTTGTTAGTGTCTGCTAACTTGATCATTCCTTCAGTGTTCCAATATTTTTCCTTATTTAATTTTATTCTCATCTCCTCTTTTTAGCACTTGTAAATTTCTGGCACCATGGATTCTGTTAAAATTCTTTTCCATTCTGGTTTTTTTCCAGTTTGTCTCTCAGTCTGATTCATATGAAATCAGGCCGTCTTGGTAATAACTTTTTGTGATGTAAAGGTTATATGTTTCTTATTTTCCTTTCCATAATTAATTCTGTAGGACTGACTTTTGTGGCTTGAATTGGCATACACCAGTATGCTATTAATGCTTGAAATATGTGGACTTGATGTGTGTTTAAATCCATAATTGTCTGCAAAATTTTTAAAGTGTAACTGTTGAATTGTTTGCCATTATCACTGACAAATTCAATAGGAATTCCCCAATGTGAGAACAAATTTTTCAATTTCCCTATTACACAATTGTTTGTCATTGGATTGAGCTTTGCTATTTCTGTATATCTTGAGAAATAATCTATTGTGATAATATATTGGTGTCCTTGGTAAGTGAAAATATCTGTACCAATTATTTTCCATGGACCCTGAGAAAGTGATGTTTTAATTTTTCCTTTTTATTTATTGGATTGTGTATATTACCAAACAAGCATTTTTTTTTAGATACTCCTTCAATTCTTGACATATTTTAGTCTACCACATCAATTTGGCTCTCTTGGCATTTCAAGTGACTCCTATGAAGTGTCCTTAATATCTCTGATCTAAGTTTTTTAGGTATGACAATTCTATCCTGAAACCATGGTAAATTGTCATGAACAGACAATTTGTACCAACTTGGAAAATATGGCCTTATGCCTTCTTTTATTCTTATGTATCCATCCATTTAGGATGATATGTATTATTTTTTGTAATACTATGTCCTGTTTAGTAGTTATTTTTATTTCATTTAATTTCTTATTCAGTGCTGGTCTGGTTCTTGCCACACAGTCTATATATACTCCAACATCTTTGCTGTTTGCTGATGTTACTATTAGTGCTGGATAAAAGACTTCTTGATAGTGTACCAGGTACAACTAATGCCTTCCCTGGAACATGTTCTGCTACTGGGTTATATCTTCTCAATTTCATCAGTAGTCTTTGACATCATAATGAAGTACTATACAGATCATGTGTGATTATTAACAGTTAAAGCGCTTTGTGGCCTGTTAAAGGATTCAAATCCTGTGACACAGTTCAAACACTCCTTCTCTATTTGTATATATTTCCTCCTCTCAGTGTTATATGTGAGGCAAATACATTTATCTTTAAATTGCCATCTATTTCTTGAAATAGAGCTGCTCTGAGGCCACAACTGCTAGGGAGTGTCAGCAGTAACTACCATAGGTCTAGTTGGTACAATAGAATTGGTGCTTTAGTTAGTAATTTCTTTACTCTTTTAAAAGAATTTTTCTTGTGAATTACTCCATGCAAATATAGTATTCTTTTTCAATAATTTTATCATTAGTTGTATTCAGGATTCGTACAGGTCCTGGAAACCTTGAAAAGTCCTAGATTAACATCAGTACCCCAAAATCTTGAGAATTACTGGAATTTTCTAAATTGGGCTGCTCACACATCTTTTTTTCTCAATTCAGGAAAGTAAAAATGGGTAATCCCAGAAATCTGGCTTTTAAGCTAAAATTGTCCTTTAAAAAAGGTGATTTTTAGTCATCAGTAATATTTGGCAATTATTGCGAATAGTGGTTTGTCACCTGGATTAGAATGAGTTCATGACCTTGTAGTTCTGTATTTCCTCATCTAGGTGACTAAAGAGAAAGGGAGAAAGAATATGAAGGCATCTTTTACCTGCTACTCTCACTCGACAAGAAAAGAGGAAAAGCAAAGATAAATGTTGTCAGAGACAAGTAAACATTTCTGTCAAAGACAAATTAATTCACGCTTTCACACTCATTGAATTTGTAGTTGGAAAGAAAATAATAAATTATTTTACAGTTATAAAGACATTTTAGTAGAATCACGAAAAAATTATCACTTTGAACAATTGAAGAAATTTTATTCACAAGTCAATTTCAAAAGTAAAATGTCCTTTTGATCTCTAGTTAGTGGTAGGTGAGTTCATGCTGAAAAATATATACTTTATGCGTCCGATGTCAAAGTGTATTGTTGTCAATAGTAACAACTTGAGAATTGAATTTGACTCAAAGAAAATCTAGATGAGAAGAGTGATAGAATAGAAATTGTCTTTGATGTGTCTTAGGATAAAAAATGCGTCTTTGAGAAAATAAGAAGAATGTTATTTTAAAGTTTGCAGGCTAATAATGACCTGTATCTGTAGCTTTTATTGTAAGGGTAAAAAAATGATGAACTATAAAACTTATTTGGCTTTTATATTGCTTTTATCAATATGGCAACTTGTCCCTTTACTTTTGTATTTCTGACATAGATGGCTAGAAAATGTACAAACATATGAATGACTCCTAGACATTTAGCCGGATGGCATCAAATTTGTGAAATTGTTTACAAAAAGCAGGAAAATATCTCCAGACCAAGATCTGCAGTGCTGTCAAACGTGAATAACATTTTATTTCCAGTGAAATTGCAGATTTTTGTCTTTAAACAGAATTTGGTAGAATCCTTTGGTAGCAGAAATTTAGAAAAAAATTAACTCCATTTAGGTGAAATATCATCTAAATTTGATAACATAATTTTTCCATTTTACTCCCAGATTCAGCTTCTTCAAATTTACACATATTCAAACTTTTTCATTTCATTTTATTATAGGTACTAGAGGCATGCACCAAACAGTTGGTTCTGTAATACATTCAAAGATTCTCTTGTTTTCCAGTATATTCAGTTCTTTCACTTTTGGTAAAATAGAGAATTGGACTCTCCTAGCTATTGTTACACAGTAAGCTAAAATGTCTTGTTTTCAGAACTATTTTAACTGGGTCTTTATTCATACACCCACTGACATCAAAATGAAGTTCCATATTCTATTTTGTCTAAACATTTTACTAAATTCATTTTTTATAGCAGTCTTTCTAGACAATAAGTGCCTTCCCTTTACACATTTAATAATACATATCTCCAAGTAATGTTTGTTCTTACCTTCTTCTGTAGCAGCATTAGATTTTCCAATGCACTGGACTTCTCCTACAGGACCTGTAAAGGTGCCATTTATTGGTTTTAAAGGTTTTTCTCTCAGATTTTTACAAGTTTCAGTTGAGATAATGTTCATGTTGGCACCTAGGCTTAGTTTAGAAAGGTAAATTATATGAAACTGGCTGCTGAAAAATTGAATCAACACAATGACAACACAAAATATGGTAAAGTTAACAACTGTTTTATTCAAGCAGCTGCTTCATCTGTTTTGTTCCTAGCATTACTTAGTGGGACTGGATGTGTTTACAATCATCATAATCATAATCAACATTATTGATGTTGCTATAAACAGATATCATTTGATCTTAATCTTCAATAGGTGTTGAAAGCTATTGATTGTAATTCATTTCAAAATTAATATCTATAAATATGACCTCCTGATAGACTAATCTTAGTAAATATCGATATCCTGATATCTATTTTCTAATCACATACATATCAATGTACCTGTCTGCCTGTGTTATTTTTTTTATTAGTGTATATTTGTATTTACCTAATCATTTATCACTTTTTTGTCTATCATAAATTTATTCTGCCTAGTACAGGTATGTTTTCACTCGTGTGTGTGTATATATATATATATATATATATACCTACCTATCTGGTTGCAAGGCATTTATCTATTTATCAGTCCATGTATGGTATACATAATTGTTCATGTTTGTTTTAATAACTGTGTTCCCTTCTGTCTATGGATTATTCATCTATTAACCCAAGTACATATGAACTAACTATACATGTTTCAGTATAATCTGTCAAGTTGCTATACTTTTATCTTGCCAATCATTAAGAAAAAAAAAGTGTAGAGAGGTTATAATAAATGTTTTGTATATTATACCATACTTTAGAAAATAGATCAACCATATTTCTATTCTTTGCTTAAGCAAGGTGGTAAAATCTTCTATGTGCTGTGTGTACCGTCAGGATGTTGGCAATCATGATTCCTTACAATTTCCTGTCCTTTGTAGCTCTTAATAAATTTTGTCTTTTTCTTATCTCTCCTAAACCTTTTTCCTCCATCCATATACTCAAGCTTACTAGATAGCTTATGTTTTGTTTTCCCCTGTTCCTCTTGCCATCAATCTGTCCTGTGAGTGTAAAAATTTCCAAGCACTCTTTCCTCTTATGTGCCTTAGAAATTTCAACTATGTCTTCCTGATGGTAAGTATGTGTCCTTTTTGTTTCTATTTTCTCTAAAAAATTGTTATTACTTACATGTTCAGTATGGTGTTCTCAGCATCCTTCTGTAGAACCACATTTTTGTTGCTTCAAGTCTATTCTTCATATGTGAGAAGGGTGTCCATCATTCACTGCCATATAGGAGGACTGATTTTACATAACAGTTCAGTACTCTTTTCTTTGTTTCTAATAAAATGTTGTTGTTTCTTAATACTTTGCTTAGATTTGGAAGGCATCTTTTGCTATCCCAATGCATCTTTGGATTTCAGTGTTGCAATTTCAGAACAGAATCTGTTAAAACTTAAATAGCTAAATATAAGTGACACCTAGTATTTGTTTATTTCAACTATCCTATTTATCTGTAAAGAATTTGAAGTGCTAAGTCAACTAAGAAAAAGTAATTGTATTTTTTTTTTAATTTCATTTGATTACTTATGAGGAAAGTAACTTTTATTAGGCATCTTCTAGGATTAAGATTTGTAAGGTTATTGAGAGAATATATAAAAAATTATTCAGAATTTATTTATATTCTATATATGATAACCTCATTCTCTTAATAATGCTTTCATTTATTCCTGACCACTGACAATCCCTTTCTTCCTAATTTTCAATGCATTTCCTTTATACATATAATAAATCTATTCTAACAGTAATGTTTGCATTCATTTCTGATTACTTTTTTCCTCTGCTATAGTATAATCATTTACATTATGCATGCAATAAACCTATCTTATTAGTAATTCTTATCTTAATTTCTGGCCATTGATAATCCCTTTTTTTCCATTTTTCAATACATAACATTCAGATTTAATATTGACACTTGCTAAAACAAGATAAATTTATAAATTTTTGTGTTTAGTCATCAACTTTTTCCCTACTGTTAGAAATATTTATTAGTGCAGAAAATGACCATAGTTAAGTGATGAGAAAATATTTTTTTGTTTCAAATGTAGTTGGTACTAAAACATAACTGATTATTATTTAATGTTTCATTTTTTTCATATTCTGGAATTTGCTGCATATATAACTGCTAGAGTAAATAAGAGCTTTGACATATTTATTTAATAAAAATCTGTGTTGTCACAATTTACATACAGTGTTATTTCTTATTGAAAGTGATACTATTACACTGTAACTTTTAAAAACTACTTTGCTTTTGTTGCCTTTATCACTGTTTTTGGAAGAATGTAAAATAATAAGAAAACTTTACAAAAAGACATTATTATAAATTATCTTGATCATGTTGATTATTTGTTACTGATTGGCTCCACTGATCACTGTAAAAATGTTGTTTGGATAAAATGAAATGAAAACAATAAATAAAATAATAATAAAGAATAAAAGAAAAAATAACATTTTCCCCATGATGCTAGTAATAAAGGAACTGGAAAGAGTTTTGGTCATCTCTGTAATGTTATTAATCCATTTGGCTTCAACAAACGCCTGTTAGGTGACACTGTTTAAGTTCTATAAAAAGACAAACATTTCCTCCCTTTTCCCCTCTTGCCTCAAGATGTAGAAAAATGTGAATAAAGACTGACTGGGGAATGTTTCTTTTATCCCAATCAACTGATGACTAAACTCTCTTCCCACTTTCCAACTTAGTGCAATACTGACTTTGAACATTACAACAATTTGTATCCTTACTTACCCAAACTTACTTATGGACTGGATAAAGAAAACAGACATACTTGAGATGTTCAGAACTTTATTTCCCTACAGTAACTATAAAAATTGAATAAACAGTCTGTAGTAAGAACCAAAGTTTTTGTTGCTTTTACATTAATTATTTATATGTGAGCATGCACACACTTTAAACACCATATTTGCCACCTTACTATCTGGATGGAAAGGTCATTATAGCAGTCTGAAGACAGGTTTTGAAGTCATAGTTCTTCTAAACTGCTTGCCAACCAAAGCTATTTATATTTTCATGGTAATTGTTCTGGTCAGCTTTCCTCTTTGGTACCTTGACTTTACAAATTTAAGCACAATACTAGATTGGCAGGTAGGTCTCATCACTCTACAGTTGAAATTGCTAGATGTAACCATAAGTTCTATGCTAACAGTTTCTTCTCTTGGATTTCTAGGTTCTTACTTTCTAGTTTGGTCTTCAAAAATGTAAATGCAATTTCAGTCATTATTTTTGTCTCTCTAATTCCTGTTCTTTTATTGTACTTTTTTCTCACATTCTTTCACTCACATCTTAGTGACTTAGTTGTATTTCTTGAGGTGAAATGATAAAAAAGCTACAGAGCTTCGTCTATTCTGCTTTTCAACTGAACATGGGTGACCCCAAGTCTCTATTCTGGATCCTATACTATTTCTGATCTTCAATGATCTCCCATCAGTTCTCAACTATGTATTTATGCTGATGACACAACCATTTACTCTTGTCTCATTAACAAATCCATCAGATCTGATAAAGTAATCTGCTCTTGAAAAAGATCTCCAATCAGTAGTAAACTGGGGCAAGAAATGACTTGTAAATTTTAATACCTCCAAAACAAAACTGTTTTTTTATTTAACCACCATAGAGAACTTTTTCTGCCTGACATCAGTATAGTTGATACTAGACTCCAGAAGAGCAAGACACTGCACCTTTTTGGCCTCATTTTTCATACTGGCTTGAAGTGGAGTAACTACATTAAATCAATAGCTACATTTACAAATCTACCATTCATCTCTGTATTTACTATTTTTGCCATATCTGGTCTGGTGCTCCTGCTGTACATCTCAAGTCTCTTGAAAAAATCCAAGGAAGGATCTGTAATGTAATCGATTCTGACCAGGCATCTTGACTTCAGTCCTTTTCTCACAATTGTAACATGGCTTCCCTCTAGAAATATTTTCATGGCAATATCTCTGATGAGCATTTTCCCTGGTGCCCTAACTATATGAATGTAAGCATGCTACTAGATTGGCATCTAGGTCCTACCTTTTACTGTTGAAATAGCTAAATTCAGTTACCAATTCTTCAACAGGTTCTTTTCTCACCTTTCCCATCTGTGGAACTACCTTCAATTTCCTTATTTCCCTGATAATGATAATCTTCAAAAATTTAAATGCAACATCAATTGCCATCTTTTTTAGTCTTGTTCATCTTCTGTGCTTTCTTCAGTTTTCTCTTTCACTTTCACTCCATGTAACCCCTGCATACTAGTGGCATTCTTGTCTTGCCTGGGGTGAAATGATTAAAAAAACCAAAAAACTTGTAGTTGTGGGCTGGAGATGAGATGGATTCATACTTGTCTAAAAGTGAATATAGCAACTTTGAACAGAATTTGAAATTGGTATGCTCGTTCCATTTTCCATGCTCATAGTCATTATGCTATATTTTTATTAATTTATTATAAATAAATGGACAAAAATTATAATTTTTATTTTAATTTCTAATCTAAATACTTTAATCTGTATAAACCTCTATTAAGAGGATTTTTATGGCTCTAATTACAGAACTAGATACTAATCTGTACATTCTTCTAATTAGACATGTCACTATTACCATGAAAAATGTTAAAATAGGTTACAATCTTTAGTCCTACCATCTTAGACCTTTACAATCATAGAGCACTTATCAATGAATGAACTCTCAGTGTTTTATATCATAAGCATATGACTGTATTATACTTATTGAACCATAATAATTGCGATATAAAGATTCATTATTTTTACACAATTGCAACAAAATTATATTGGTATAAGATATTTATCTTTGTAGAGAGAAGAATTATCAAATCCAGTTTATAGTTTACATTGTTCTGGCATAGTCTGCTATGTTCACTTTTGTACTTAGGAAAGGCTTGAATCTATCTATTTTGCTTATTAGTTAGCAGATTAGACTGGGTTCTCTAACATTGGATAGCAGTCAGTCTAAGAGAATAACAGAATGAAAAAATGTGGAAAAAGCAATGGTAAACCATTCTGTTATCTGTCTTGAGATGTTATCACATTCCAGAGATTACAAAGAAAAGGGATCTGTGGAGAGCCATGATCACCTATGTTCTGAAGGAACATAGGGTTTAAAAATAGAAGAATGTTTTCTTTAAAATTTACATTATTCGAACTATTGTCCTCATTTTTGTTGTCATATTTATCACAATGTTAAGGCACAGTGGATAAAGGCATTAGTTAGATCCAATGACAGGACCCAAAGAGCGTGAGTTCAATACCTGGTTAAGGCAGTGGATAACTTTCAGAGGGAAATTAACAGGAGATAACTGATAACTGACATCCATTAGACATGGCATGTGCAACTAGAACAGTCTACTTCAGCGAGCAAAATAAAGGGTTCAGTTTGACATTCCAACCACCTGAAGAAGGCTGGAGTGTACAATGGCTGAAATGTTGTGATAAATATAGCAGCAAAGATGAGGACAATAGTTCGAATAGTGTAAATAGTGTACATAATACCTCATCTCAGAAATATAAACAGATACTGAATGTTTTCTTATTTAAAGATAGTGCATATGTAGCTGCAAAAAATAGGTAAAATTTACAAATATTTAATATAATTTCGAATTTATAGAATATACTTTAAAAATTAGCAAAATATATATTTTTAAATTGCTAGGGCTTAATATTCAAGAAATTCTTTAATTAGACTTTTGCAATAGAAAAGTTAGTAGAAATTTTATTACCAATTTTTTAATTAAAAATAATTGTTGCTTTGTATTCATGTATCAGATATCTGACAATGTTGTAACACTTAATGTATATTCTGTCATTGTGGGAACATTAGTATTGGAAAAAACAACTTTCTGTTCTATGATTGATAGCAGCTCTCATTGACAATACAAAAGATACAGAATAAGAGGTCAAACAAAGGACAAGTTTTTTCTTTTTTTTAATTTCACCCCAAGGAAGGCAACAAAGCCACTAAGATGCAAGAGTGTTACTGAGTGTAAGAGAATAAGAAAAAAAAGAGAAACATTGTTAAGGAGTGAGAACAATAAAAGAAGAGTAATCAAAAAGACAATAGATAATGATAGATATTGCATTTAAATTTAGCTTGGAGCCAGAAAAGAGTTTCACAAGTGAGAAGTGCATCTAGCGAGTTAAACTGTAAATTGATAAGACCTAACTGCCAATCTAATAAACATTACATAAGCTAATGTGTCTGGCTATTTAATCCAAAGCTTGCAGAGGAGAAAAGATGGATCTGTGCAAAGCAGACATAACAGTCTCAGCCAGAATTTGAACTCTCTCTGTTAATTTCATTTTTTCTTCCATTATGCTAACTGCACATACATTTTTGTGGGTTGGATTTATTAAATAAATACTACAAAACTTTTATTTACTTTAATAATAATACAATAAATACTATCATGTATGTACATAACACCTTTTGCCACCATTTACATCTGGTGGTGTAACCACATTTTAGTGGTATGCTCCTCAGGGTCTTAGAACGACGTTTTAACCATGGGGCTAATTCTGTTCTGGTCAGTGCTGACACTGCTCCAAGCTGGTTGTTGGTTGTTGGCTGCTTTGATCAACTCCAACTCTGCCCATGCTGTGTTCTTGATCTCAGAGGTCATAGTCTCGCAGCACTGGTTCAAGCCATGGTGGGTGCTATATTAAAGAAAAAAATATCTTCACGGTGAAAAATAAAATGTGAGATTTGTGGGGTTAATCTTCAATTGGTTTATATATCTCTTAGTACAACAAGAATGAACTCTTCCTGCATCAATCTTAATAGTGACCCTGGAAAGTATCTAAACTTCTAGAGGGGCTGGGTTCAAAGTCTTGGAATCAGGAAATCTGTTGGCAGCTGATGTGAATTTCAGAGGTACTCAATGTGTGATCTCAGCCCAAAGTCTCTGAGCTCCTCAAAGCCATTTGCTTATATGCACTTTGACCCAAAACATGTATAAGGCTGTATGATTCTTGGGAATTTGGTGATTCCCCAATTTTCATTAATTCCAATAAAGTTTTTCCTTGTTCGCTATTTCTGCTTTCTTAATCAACTTTCCAAATTTGGAGAATTACCCACTTTTCCTGGTAATAATAACAGAGATCACTTCTCCCTTAACTTCAACTTGCTTCGTGTTACATCTTGCACTTCTACTCTCCACAGGCGGGGCTAAATTCTGCCCCTTCCTTTGTCCTTCTTGGTATTTTGACTCTGATCACTTTTCAGTGGTGGCAGAAATGTCTTTGTTACAAATCTAATTTTTAAAGTGTGTAGCAGAAAGGGTGTGACTTATCAATTTCAATTCTCTGACTCCTTTCCTGGGGCCATCTGTCCAGTGAAAACATAGACCAGATCACCTTCTCATTTTAACCTTCTAAGTGATAAATAAAAATTATTTCCCAATTTGTTTTCATCAATGAAAATATATTTGTTTACCTAAATTCTCAACAAAGAGACATACTGTTTTCCATCCTTGGGCCATGGTCACCATCTTAGCAAAAACATAAACCAAATCACCTGCCTGCCATGACGGATCAATTTTCATAATCATAATCCTAACCTCACAGCAGGTTCATTCGCTGTTTTCATTTCTCAATTCACTTTTACTAACGAAAATATAATTCCCCATCTGTTTCTCTTTTTGCAATGTTATATGATTTACCAAGAAAGTGATAAAGCCATTTCCCAATTTGTTTTACCCACATACTAGATTTTTGATAGATAAAAAAAAGTAAATTCTCGATGCATTGTTCCAATTTGTAGGATTGAGGCAACCCAGATAGCCCTTTCACTTCCACATTACCAGTGAAAATATCTTCCATTCTCTCTTTTTATCTTTCAGTATATATTTTCATTTTGGGTTTAATCTTTTTGCTGTTAAGAATTAATATTTAACCATGTCACAGCCTCAGCGTCATATGTATAGGAATCAAGTGAAAATTATCTTAGTACTGAAATGCATTTATTACAGAAATACATTTATTACAGAAATACATTTGAAACTAAACACCCAATACAAGGCCCAAGAGCCACTCAAGTTAGAACGTTACTGTGTGGTGTCATATGAGCATAAGAAAGGGCAAGAAGTAAAGTTCTTGAGGCTATGCAGCTAAATCTAGATGTGAAGAGGTCAAGATTTAAAGTTCAGTCAGTGACATTAGAAGTATAGTGTGGAAAGCAGACTTTAGAAGAAACCAGTATCCTAATCCTAAACAGGAAACAAGGGATAAACCTCTACTCCTGTTGAAAAAACAGTGAGGAGTGTGAACCAGATCATAGGAAAAAAAAATAATTAATGAAAACATTTGTGAAAATTTTCAGAGTTCAGACAGAGACATTAGGCATATAGAGTTGGGTAAGATTTATTAAATAAATATGCCTTACTCATATATATTGTGACACAGTAAATCTGGTGATAGGGAGAAAAGAAGACTATAATTACTGTTGTAATTTTGCCAAGTGAATTTGAACTTGGTTATGTAGGCAACATTATGACTTTTTGTATAGCTGCCCAGTCATGTTACCAGTACTTCAAACTCCTTTGTTTAGCTTTAGTCAGTTTTTGTACTAGCAAAGTAAACATTTTTCATGTTGGGAAAAACATTTTGTTTATTAAATATAAATTTTAAAATTTTGACCTAAAAAAAGAAAATTTAGCAAGTGAGAGTATTCATTTTATATCTTTTCTTTTTGGCTTTCTTTCTTTTGTAGGCTCAATTTCTTTCCATTGTCTTCTGCTATCACTGTTGAACCTATTTTATATACTTCCACCACATCCTCTCTCTCTCTCTCTCTCTTGTTTAATAAGTTCATTTTACATACTGTCTCAGTCACTATTTCTCCATCTCTCCTTGTTTTAAAAGTTCAGTTTTTTTTTCTTTTGCGCTCACTAGAGGGCTCAGTTTCCTTCTAATGAATTTAGTATGTAGAATTTACTTAAACAATCTTTGCCCTTCTTGGATTGAAAAGAAAAGATTAATCTTCATAAATAATTAAAAAAAATTATATAAAAATTAACAAGAAAATTCTTAAATTTATGACAGGATGCATCTAATTGTTTGCAAATCAGTTAAATTATCTAGCTTTCTATTTTGTTTGTTAAATTGAACAAAGTGGTTTGGGATATCAGATAAAAGTTTGTTTCTTTTTACTATTGTGATTTAAATGTTATCAAAAATATAGTTTAAAAGTGTAAATAAGTATAAAATTTCTACTGGCTTTAAGATAAAAAAATAATTGTCTGATTAAAAAAAAACATTAAAAATGAAGCTGTAGACTGAAGATATACTAATGTCAAACCTGAAGGATATTTACTTAAGTCATTATTTTGCCCTAATTATGAGTATTTAATGGGAAATTTCCAGTCTGTTCATGTATTTTTCACTCTGAGTTTGTGTTTGCTTACCTCACAGTCTATGCTGATGTCTGCTCGTCTTGAAGTATGTGGTGATGTCTGAATTAAACCTTATGTAAAGAACTCTGATTTTGCCTTTATAGCAGCCACTATCTAAACTTGTCCATTTATCTAATGAAGGGAAACACTCCATCAAACCTCATCCCAATTCACAATCTGTACCAATCAAACCTTCAGTTGGCATCTTCTATGGTGTATGTTGAATATAATAGGAATTTATAATCATCAACTAACAAGGGTACCATTATTAATACCAACACATAAGTTACTGTGACTTATCTGGGGCATAAAACATTGTCATTGGATTGTAGAAAATTGGTAGCATGTGTCTTGGTCAGATTAGTATTTACAGCACTTTCAGATAGATGATCAAGTTTGTATGTGGAGGAGATCACGTAAAACTATGAAATCAGCTTGTCAGCAGGGTGTTTTGCATGTTAGTGGTCTCTCTGTAATGGTGTTGAGAATGCACAAAGCATATAAGTGAAATTGGAGTCTACCTTGATTGGTGTGACATCAAAGATCTTGTTGCAGACAATTTGCACCCATTTATTCCTTATCATATTTCTGGTGATGGTTTATTTTAGCAAGATAATGAAACTTCCTTCACTGTACACAAGTGATATGAAATGAGTTCTAAGAATATTTGACTGAGTTTTAAATATTCCATTGAGCCTTACATTTTACACTTTAAAAATCCTGTTGAACATACATGTGTTATGTTGCAGGCCTTGTTAAACTCACTGTAGCCATACCCAATAAATTAAACAAAGTTTTCCTCAGTCCTTTAATACACAATGATAGATATAAACATGCAACAATCCAACACATTCTAGACCACATGCCATATTAATTAGCTATTGTTATTCAGCAAAGCAAAGTTCAGCTATCCTATTTAAGAAACACACATTGCTCATTTGGACCTTAATAGATTTTTTAGTCCTGTATTTTTTATTACTATAGATATTAGATGTTTTTATTGCTATAGATGTTAGATTTTTCTTTTTATTGCTATAGATATTAGATGTTTAGTGGATGCACATGTTTGAGGAGAGCATCCATCTATTTTCAACATCTTGACTGTTCATTCTTCATATTTCATGTAGGGTTTTCTTCTGGAAGTCTGTCAGTTCTGATTTGACTTCTTGTGATTTCTAACTTTTCTAAAAAAAAAAAAAAAATTGCAGCTGTCAAAATCCAATATAAAACCTTTCAGTTTGTGGCCTCAGATCATGAGTGTAGAGCTAGTTGTTTCAATGGCATTAATGAGTTTGAAACTAGTTGTCTTCAACACTTGAGGGAAACAACTGAAAGAACACAAGCCCCATCATCATAATCATCCTTCTCATCTAAAAAACCCTTACTCTTGCGTCATTTGTGACCTTCTCTCCAAATTACTAGCAGAACTCAAATATCATATCAGGTCTGATTTAGTTGCAGGACACATATGTCAAAATCTATGGAAAAATTCAGCACACACACACACACACACACACACACACATATATATATATATATATATATATATATGTAAAAGTGGACACTGAGGTCAACATGAAGCAGTAAAAATCTGTTTCATGTTTGAATTCAGTCTTCAAGCCACTTTTATATTTAAACTCTATCACTGATATTAAACACTTTTAATCATAAATTTATAACATACCTTAAAAACCATATTTTTACTAATATATGGTGTATTGGACATATTTGACAGCAATTTTTAATTTCTCTGTTTTTTTTGGAGAGTAACATAAGTTCAAATTTTTTCATTTAATTTTCCTAAGGATTGAATCATTTTTCTTGTTTTCATTTGAGTATAGCTTAATTAAGAAGAGAGAACAAAAAAAAAAACAGGAATTAAGAAGACAGACTATAACAATTGACATTGAATTTAAAATTTTGATGATCAAAGCTGACTAGGAGATGGAAGAGTTCCACAAGCAAGAAGTGTGAGAGAAGAAACTGTTAACATAGAACTTATGGTGTTATATCTAAACATTTCAATTGTAAAATGATGAGACCTATATGCCAATATCATACTGCACTTAAATTTGGAAAGTCAGTGTATCAAAGAGGAAAGCTTATCAGAATAATTATGAAAATATCTATAGAAAATGCAGAGGAAAGCTACATTATGACACTAGGAAAATGACTGAAGCTAAGAAATGGCAGATCAGGACTGATACTATTGCAGTTTCCTCTTGGATTTTATCAAGAATCTCTAAAATACAAAGCAGATGTACCAACAATATTCAATAAATAGATGAATGGTTGATTTATAAATGTAATAACATTCTTAAAGAACAAATCTGAAATTAAGTTGTTATCAAAAACTAATCTTTTTTCATGTAACAGATATATCTAGTTATAATTTACAATTAGCAGATATCATATCTCCTGATAATGACTAGATATTGTATCTGTTAAAAAAAATCAATTGATTTATCTTAATCCTAAAGAGCAGAATAATTTCTTTGCGTTGTGAAATAAGTCCTTGAATATATATATATATATATATATATATATATATATATATACTTGGTGTAACAGCAAAATTGTCCAATTGCTAGATTAAACTTTGAACCATTGTATCTTAGAAATGATTAAAGATATCTTACTGGAATTCTCCACATTTTTTTATATATCACTGTTTAGTTGAAAATATGGAACTTTAAAATCACAAAAGAAAAGAAATAAACTTTAGCTGTTGAATTTTATTTTAATTAGCATTATTTGCATGATGTACATAGATAACATTACAACAATATAAGGTTTCTCTTGGCTTATTTAAAAGCTGAAAGTTGCACAATAATGTGTCAGAATCTGATAAAGAAAATAGTGATATAGTAATTGTAATAATACAATGGTGAAATTAGTGCTATCAAGCAAGCAGAGGCTTATTACAGAAATAAGAATGAAGAGAGGATTTACATAAAAAAATATGATGTAGAATTCTAAATATGTTAATCAACTCCACAGTGCAGATGGAAAAGCAATACATTTACTTATTACTTTCTCACTCAGTCAGTTATGTGTCATGTGTGATACATGCTTAGGTGATCATGTATCTTTCGATACATGACTGATGAGGCAGATTTTTTCTCATAATAAGTTGCCATTTCTTTTTGTGGTAGATCAGTTGCCATCCAAGGCAATAGAACCTGGTTTGTCCTGCTATTTACTCATAGCTGGGGGGAGAAGAGGATTCATACCTTTCCCAAAGGTATTAGCATGTATGTAATGGATTTGACTTGAATTCAATCTCTGAACTCCAATTCCTCAATCTAAGCCACTATCCATTACTCCACTGTGCCTCCCTCAATACTCTGCTTTAATAAGCTTTAGTAGGTTTCTTTTTTTTAAAAAATGCTCCTGTATATCTAGAGATTCTTGATAGAATCCAAAGATAAATATGCAATATTATCAGTCCTGACCTGATATCTTGGCTTTAGTTTCTTCCTATAAATGCTTTTATGGTAATTGTTATGATGAACTTTCATCTATGGTAACTAGGCTCTATGAATTTAAATGCGATACTAGATTGGTGGCAAAATCTCATCATTTTACTATTGAAATGGCCGCTAGATGTAACCATAAGTTCTATGCTAACAGTTTCTTCTATTGCACTTCTCACTTGTGGAACTCTCTTCCAGCTTCTTGATTTCCAGTCAAATTTGATCTTCAAAAATTTAAATGCAATATCAATCATTATCTTGTTAATCTGTTTTTTTTTTATTGTTCTCTCTCTTTAATAATGTTTTTTCTTCTATTCTTTCACATTCAGTAACAACCTGCATGTTAGTGAACTTTGTTCTCATGGTTGGAGTGAAATGATTAAAAAAAAAAGAAAAAAAAAGATAATTATTTTCACTTTTAAAATTGCTTAATGTAACCATAAGTTCTATGCTAACAGTTTCTTCTCCAACACTTCTCACTTGTGGAACTCTTTTCTGGCTTCTTACTTTCCTGTCAACTTTGATCTTCAAAAATTTAAATGCAAATACACTTTAGATAATAAAACACAAAGTAGGCAGTTGTTGATAACACTCCTTTACAAAATGTATTTGTCAACAATATTTGTCCTTTGGGAATCAGCATAATTGAAGCAATTGAACATCTTTTGTCTCAAAGACAGGAAATTCACCATATATATATATATGTAGGCATCATCAGATTTTTGGTTTGAAATAAAAAAAAAAAAAATTTATATAACTTGTTTAACAAATAACTCAATCATCAGATTCATAGTAGAAATTATTAACTACAAACTTGCATACAACATAACACCCTTCATAATCCATAGCCCAAATTAGTAGTTTAAATACCTTACATAAAAGATAACCCTTTATGAAGTCGTCAAAAAACAAACGCCATGAAAGTTTTTCTTTTTATATCCACAATTCCCTTCATAATAAAATAAAATAAATAAATAAATCTCCATAGACAAGCAAACTTGACGAAAGCATAATACATCTTCGTTTCTTTTTTAACACCCTCACCTTCCCCCGACTTGACACCTTGAAAGTATCTCTATACCGCCACTCATCATTAACACGCTACACTCACCTACCCATTTTAGACAATTCGCCCTAGCTGTTACCATGGTGATTTTGATTTCAACTTTTAAAACAAGTAAATTTCAGATAGACGTTATTCCAACAAAAAATTCGCTTGAAGATGGAACGGAGCCCTTTTTAATTTCAACTCAATTTAATTTAAAGGATTAGATTGAAGTTTTCGGCTCTTGTTTTGAAACATGAGACCTCTTATGTAGCGATTTGGAATCATATTTTTAAATAAATAATTATATTTAAGCTCTACTTTTGTATCGAGCACTATTTTTTAAAAATAATAACAAAAATACTAAGGAACTTTGGACTATTTAGCTAACCAGTTCCTTCCTATTTTCTATATATTTTCACATATATATATATATATATATATATATATATAAATGTGTGTGTGTGTGTGTGTGCAATTAAGTAGCAAATGATTTTTTAGACAAATATTATTAAAAATATAAGGCATTTTGAGTTGATTAATTTTTTAATTGACTTTTCTCAATTATGAATAATCTTTCTAAATTCTGGCAGAAATTGTCTGAGTTCTTTCTGGAAAAAAAGTAGAAAAAAAGGGGTCTGAACTTTTTTAAGTCATCGTCAGGGTAGGTAGAAACAATAGTGAGTTTCATAGAGCTAGTGAGTGTTGTGATGTGTGTTATTTTTTTATTATATACTTTTGAGGATGTGGGCTCTTAACTTTGGGCAATCTCTGATGGAATTTCCTCCTTGTCTGAGAAGGATTATTTCATAATTTTGAAAAGTTGATCAGTAAAAGTAATTGACGCAAAATGTCTGTTTTTAATAATATATATATAATTATTATTTGATGTTCTGTGTAATGTCTGTGTGTGTGTATATATATATATATATATATATATATATATATATATATAAAATGTCAATCTATTTAAACTCGTTGGGTGAAAAACCTGGATAGTACATTTTTCAAGCAAATTGGCATCTGAGAAAAAATGGCAAAAATGAAAGCACCAGAAACCTTCGAACAGGTCAAAAGAAATCATCCAGTACCTTAAATTTCTGGTACAAAGAAAAAAAAACCCAGTGAGTAATAAGTTAAAATGAAGAGTGCTCAATACCCTAAGTAGAGCAAAAGTGAAATAAATAAATCCTAATAAGCCAGTTACTACCTACCTAGGTTTCACCACATGGGATCATCAGGGTGAACTGATCATTGTGGTGAAACATAGGTAGGTAGTACCTAGCTCATTAGGATTTATTTTATTTTATATATATATATATATATATATATATATATATAAAGGATGTAGTTGAAAGACAGAGACAGGCTTTCTAGCTGGATATTAATACTTTGAGTGAAAAATTGAAGGACTCTTCTTAGGAATTGAAAAAGGTATAAAAATTATGAGACATTAAAATTCTTCATGCAGACATTGAGCAAAAGAAAGGTAAAACAGGTGTGACGGTTACACACCTGGCCCAGGGTCGGATCCTTTGGTTACGGCGCCTAACGGTGACGTCGCTCCTCCTGGTCGCTCCTCCTGGGTCCAAGCGTGCTGCTCCAACCCTTTGGTCAGATGATCACCAGCCTCGCTTTTTCCCGACTTCCGCTTCCAATACCTGGTCACTAAAGCAACTATACCGATCTCCGGTCTGTCTACCACGCTGTGTTTAGATCTTAGACAGACGGGACCAGCAGGGATTTGGGCGATACAAGTCGAGTCCGGCGGGGTGGCAAAACACAAATAAAACAAAACTCACGACACTAAACAAAATTGCTGATAAAAAGGGTAACAACCTTTTTTATATCTTAATGTCCGCTACATAAAACAAAATTGTTCTTATTTCCGACCCGCTCTGTGGACTATGGCACCAAGCTTCTATCACACAATATAAAGATGTCGAATTGCCTACCCTATAGAATTATGTATGTCGAGTGTGGTTTAGTTCGACACTGGGGCTAATTTCTATCGATCATTCGCAGTTGATTCTTCTCTCCGACTTGAGTTGTATTTCTTCTTCTTCGTCTGCTTGGGCTGGTAGTTTTCCTGTTTCAACTTGGTGGAAGATTTCTTGTTTCAACTTAGCCGCAACTCTCTGTCGTCAGAGGTGGTCTCTTCTCGCTGCCGTCCGGGCTGAACTTTAACTTCTCATCAACTTTCGGCTTGTCTGCATCTCCAATTCTTCTCAGGTTTTCAGGCAATCTTCTTCTTCGTCTACTTGGGCTGGAAGTTCTCCTGTCTTCGACTTGGGCTGGAAGGATTTCTTGTCTGAGGATTCTTCTGCCCCAAAGGGGCGAGTGAATGGGGCCTGATGGCGCGTTCAGGCTCTATCCTGCCCGGGGTCCAACTCTCAACTCCAACTGCAACTCCAACTCTACTGATTTCTGTCGACTGGGGTCCTGCTTATATTGACGCCAAGCAACAAACTGGGGTGGGTCTGTCGGCGTCAGGGTTTTCTCGATAATTCCAAAAGTCGCATTATTTTTGATTTCTCATTATCGCTATTGTTTTCACCCCTACTTCCTCATAGTGCTTTTGGTGGGAGGCGATATCCATCTCTCTCGGTCTCTCAGATGTCAGGTGACCGCTTTACGACTAATGAGATTCTGATCGAGCATTTCTTTCTTTTCTTTTCCGCAACCACGTGACCGTTTTCGGCTAATGGGATTCTGGTTGAGCATTTCTTTCTTTCTTTTCTGCAGCCACGTGACCGTTTTCGCTAATGAGATCCTGATTGGGCGTTTCCTGCAATCAATCGGGCGGGCTTATATCGTTCTTGTTCTAAAAAACAAAATCTAATTTTCCTTTTTTTTTTTTTTTACGTCGAAAAATGACCATCTTGGCCTTCTCTCACCTGGACTTTGTCAAACAGCCCGCTGCTAATTAGACTTGACTTCAGAAAGGATCTTTTCCTTCTTGGCGCCCTCTGTGAGCCAAAAGCAATTGTCCCTCTTTTTACCTCTTTGTTTTTCCTGATAGTCGAAAATCTTAATTATCTACTTTGAAAATGTCTCCACTTTTATTAACGTGGGTGTCCAATTCTTAACAGGTCAGGATCTGTATATCGTTCCACGGTCACTCCCCTCAACCCAAAGACACTTTTTCTCTGATTAAAAATTTCATTTCTATTGTTCTAAACCAAATTGATAAGGAGTCTCTCCACGCAAAAGTCGGTCAGATGCTTTGACGATATCTGGTCTACATCAGCGGCCCGTTTTGATATCATGTCTTTTCCCTTTCTTTCTTTTTATTATTGCTAATTCTATTCTTCCAATTGTCTTTCGAAAATCGGCCAAGACGCTGACCTAAATCTCTTTCTGACTCCTATCTCCACCCTCAATTGGGTCATGCATCATACAACTCTTTTTTTTCTCTTCTTCTTTCTTTTCTTTTTTCTTTTCTTTCCTTCTTCTTCCCTTAAGATCGTCTAGTACAATCTTAGTGAATTATTTTCAACTCAGTTATTTTCCGTTTTAAAAAAAAATCAACAACCTGTTTAGTAACCGAGTAAGAAAAAATTAAATCATATTTCTATGAATATTTCTAATAATGCAAGGTGCCACACAGGATACAGTAAAAATACTTGTGTATTGCTTATTTTTTTGGCTCATATGAAGTTTATCCATGTTTGTATAACATTTTGATAAAAAAAAAACATTGATGACCTCTGAAGATTGGAAAGGAGAAAAGAAAGAAAATATTCGCAAGTGATGGATGAAAAGCAGCAGTATGAAATAATAATCTTAGTTGTCAGCATCTGTGGAATTTCCATGGATACAATTAGTTAAATATGATATTACTTGAATGCACTAGTACCAAGGATTAAAAAAAAAATAATCTTAATATAATGGAAGGTACATTGTAAAAAGCAAGGAAGAAAAAAAAAAATTGAAGAAATGTAACTCTTAACATTCTCAAATGTTTTGTAATGGCACTGGTGTCAGTAAGATTTTTGTGCAGATATACCAGCTTAATGTTTGCTGAATATCATCCAAGATTATATAGATAATTTTTTCCTATTCAGTTTTTTTCTTATTTCTTTCTGATGGAAGTGCAAATTTGCAAATAATCCATACATTGAAAAATAATAATAAAGTAAAATGAGAGATAAACAAATTGAGGTCAAGAAACAGAAATATGCACTTGCACAAGTAGAGAATGAATAAACAATAGAAACAGTATACAATGGAAACATTGTCATGAAAATATGTTCTATGAAATGAAAAAATATTTTAAAAGGGAAGCCATTAATTTAGAAAATGGAGACTGCTGACAGCCATTCTCTGGCATTTTTTCACTGCGCCTTTATGGGCTTGCTTTTATTCTGCTGTTTGCTTCATTGCCTCGCACCAAAAAAACAAACAAGTAAAAAATCCATCACACATATACTCACTTACTTTCTTTCATTAAATAAAGAAATTTTCTTTCTTGGGAAAACAACTCATCAGGATATGAGCAAAATACATTTTTACAGGTTTTGTCTTCCACTTTATAAGATGACAAAAGGACTTGATTTTAGAAAATACATACATATGTTTAAAAAAGTAAATAAATTTAAGAATATATGTTGTCAAATAAAAATGTAAATTTAATTTGACTTAAATGAAATATGACCTTTGTAAATAGCAAGCAACAACTTGAATTTCTGACTTTGGATGAAAGAGACTGCAAAAGGAATCATGTTTCCTATTGTTGTGTTAAATAGTAACTAATTTTTAGGCATGGTATCAATACTCATTTTCAGAAATGTTTAATGAAAACCATTTAGGTCAATGTCAATCTCATTTTTTTCCTCTACCCTGTCTCAATTAAAATATAAAAAAAGTTGATCATACTATATGACTCATATAAGTAGCATTGTTCGAAGTATCATATGTAGAAATTCCTGAAACAAAACAGCATTCAAAAAACATTGTATATATTTTTATTGTTTCTGGTGAATTTGGTGATTTAGCTAAAAAAGAGAATTTCCATTTCAAATAACTTTAACCCCTTCCCCACCAATTATTTTAGGAAAATAAGTTTCATTTTCAGACAATTTTTTTTATTTGTTTTTAATATAGTAGCTAACAAACTGAGGTACCTAGCATTTCTACCAGACATATGAGTTGACAATTAGACTCATTTCAAGCTCAGAAGGACATAAAAAGAATCAAGATTGATGTATAAACACATCTGTAGCTTGTGGTTTTTGAAATTTGTTTTGGATGTGTTTATTTGTCTCTGTCTGAAAAAGACACTTTTGGTAAAAACATATATACACATCTACGGTGGGGAAAGTGGTTAATGGATATATCTTTCTCGGCCTGTTACTTTTTATTTTCAACATTAGAGATTCAATCTTTTATTTGAATAAATAATAAATATATATTGATGCATTAATTAATTATTAGGCAATATTTTTTGACAATTAATAATTATTTATACTAATTAATGTAATAAACTGTATAATCTGTATAGCATATATGATATTCAAATTTAAATATTTTTAGTAGTAATAAATATATTTATTTTACAGCATATTAGTTTTCCAGGTTATTCTGTGTTATTCCAGGTTATACCAAATTCTCTGATTTTGATAACCAATGGATAGATGGACATAGATCTGGTTATCATAGGAGTTCAAAAGATAGATGTAGATTTAGTTATCATGGGAGTTGAAAAAGTAGACATAGGTCTGGTTTGTAGGGGAGTCAAAAAGGTAGATGTGGGTCTGGTTTGCAAGTGATTAGAAAAGGTAGACATAGATCTTGTTGTCATGTGAATTCAAACAATAGATGTAGATTTAGTTGTCATGGGAGTTGAAAAGTTAGTTATAGGTCTGATTTGCAGGGGAGATGAAAAGGTAGACATGTGTCTGGTTTTCAGGGGTGTCAAATAGATAGAAATATGTACAATAAACAAATTCCACTTTTGGGGTAGTTTTACCTTTCTGTAAGGAAGTGCAGACAGAATATTCTTGAACCCAACTGACGGTACAAGATAAATATATAAAATTATTAGTAAGTTTTTCGTGGTACAAATTATTAGTAATTATCAACATATATGAAACACAAGGTGCCTAGATATTTTTTTGTACATGTGTCTGCACATAAACCATTTTACAGAGCAAAGATTGTAGGCACAGATGTGGTGAGTGTGCTTTTCCTTTTTATTCTTTTTTTTCGGGGGTGGTGAGTAAACTATTTTTTATCCATTACAAGGCCCAAGAACCACTTAAGGAAGAGGGTTACTGTATGGGGGTGTTTTAGGAAAATAAAAATTATAGATCATGAGGATAGGTAGCATAGATAACAAGGAAGTGTGTGTTTCGCAGAGCAGCAGCCCTTGGAAATAATCTATCTGAATTGAACTTGCTCCTTATCAATGGAATACAAAGAGAGTAAGGATAGTTCATCCCTGTGTACATGGTATGGTGGGTCTTATCTGTATAGTTCTGAACTGGTGGAAATAGGGAATGTGGTTCATCAGAACATTTTCTATAGAAATAGCAATAGGCTTGTGATGTTGCATCTGTAGGTAAAGGTTGTAAGAGGGAAAATAATCCATCACTTATAGGACCTGGTAAATACATTTGGAATTTGTTGAGGCTGGAAAGAAATGATTGAGCAGTTCTAGCCCTGATATAGCAGCAATACTCCATTTTTGGTCTGATCTAATTCTTGTGAAGATAAAGCATGGCTGATAGTGTCAGGTACTTTCTGATGTGGTATAAGGAGCTAGTTGTTTTTCCATTGTCTTTTAGAGATGGATTGTATATATATATTTTCCACTTCAAGTATGGCTTGAGTTCTAACAGATTCTCAAAGCAAGAACCATTCATCATGACTAGTGAGGATTCAGAGGCAGTTTAGTGATGATGGTATTGAAAGTTATAAGCCAGTTTTTCCCTCCATCAGGCTGTTAGAGGCAGGCCAGATGAGCTGTCAGGTTCTGGTCTTATAGATTTTTAGAGGTGCACTTATAAACTGTGATATCATCTGCATTTACTAATGATCTAAGAATTTTCTTAGGTCGATTGTTAATATCCTACAAAGAGCTCACAGGTATTCTGATTTTGTGCAGAATTTATACATAAATAATCCTATTGCTTTTTTTTATGAATATTATGCTTGCAGTATTAATATATTTTATCAAAGACTTGTTTATAATTTTGAGAAAATTCATTAACATTTTAATCTTTGAATAATTGAACTCCTTTGTGCTGATGATGCTATTATGATAACATTTCAGCTGATAAATTCTTCAGTGGATTTCTTTGAGCATGAAGCATTATAAGACCTCTCTGATATATGTCAGAATCTTGAGCTACTATAATGGGTGTAAAAGAGAATAGTATCATTTGTGTATCTCACTCTGCTAGAAGAATGAACTGATTTTGGGATATTAGTGATCATCTTATGTTGTTAAAAGAAAATGGACCCTCCCTTTTATTCTCTTTTATCATATATAAAAACCTGAAGAATGGATTGACTGAAACATGGTAACATTATCATCAATTTTGTCTGAAAAAAGTTTAGAATGTTAATAGCTCTTCTAAAAGATTATAATTGATTAATTTTACATGTTTTTTAATATCTTCAGATATAATTGGCATATTTCTCCATAAGAAATTAGACTGTATTTTTTTATTTGCTTTTGTTTTCTATATTTTATAAAGTAAAAGAAATTGGATCTACATTCAATAGAAAATCTTTACTGGAAGAATAGAATCTATAGTTAAAGCAACATTTTGAGACTGAGAATGAAGAAAACCTAAATACATTATTGATAAATAATATCTAATCTGTTCACTGAAATTAGATATTGATAAAAATTATCTATCTATTCATATGGAAAAGTTATTGGCTGGATCAAGAAACCTTTTAAAAAAAAAAAAAGAAGAATTCTGATACTTATATAGTCAGATTTTGTAAAGTTATGAACATTTCAGCATTCCCTTGTATATATATCTGTATATATCTCTATTACTTATCTATTTTATTTTTACAGGTTCTTGCTACAGGACTTAGTGGTTTATTCTCATCTCTACCCAGGAAGATAAATATCACAAATGATGAATGGCACCGCCTTACTGTGGAAGACTGGGCTGATATTCCTGACCTAATACTTTTCCTTAATTCCTTAGAGTTTTGCAATGCTGTTTTGCAAGTGAGTAGTATTTTTTTTTTTAGAAACTTAAACATCCTTCACTATCAGAACTTATTTTTATAAAGCATTGTTTGTACCCATTCTATATAGTGGGGCTATACACATACACGCATGACATATTTTTATTTTCTTTACTTTGGCACAATTTGCTGGATATTATTAACAATTACAATAACATGCAGCAAAATAACACCATTAAATGTAACTGCAGAAACAAAGAAAATTGCCCACTTAGCAATAAATGTTTAACCCATAACATAATATACAAAGCTATTGTAAATAATAACATTAATACAGACAAAATATTTACAGGGGGAAGGCCACAGAAAAAAATTTTGAAAGAAAAATATTAAAACTACAAAATCTCATTCAAAAGGAAAAATATACAAAAAATACAACCCTATCAAAATACATATGGAGCCAAAAAGAAAACAATATTCCCACCAAAATCAAATGGAGAAATTATAAAAAGAGCAGACCCATACTTTATTATCAGTAAAAATTATAAATTATGCTTAGAGGAAAAATTAGGGTAAATGTAAGCATATAAATAAATATTTACTTTGCCATCTGTGGGGAAAATTGGGAAAATGGCTTACCTCGGAAACGCGTGCGCATCTGTGCAGTGTGCAAACTCTGGTCCTCCCAATGGTAAAAGGAACCAAAATGGCGGCGCGCCCATATTTTATGCCGGGCGGTCTCGGTTAGTTAACACGAAATCTCGTTGTCTCGTCATTTGCATGGAAATCGTGGTCGGTCCTCAGCTGTATAAAGCAGGCTCGTTTTGCTGTTTGGGATCAGAGAGCTTTTGGCTCGTGAGAAGGTTGGACGTGCGGCACCGGTTTCTTTGTTCCTACCTGCTATCATCAGTTGAGTTGTTGCATTACCTCCCACACCATCTAAGCACTAACTAAAAATAAACAAATAAATATAATTAAAATAAATAAATAATATCATGCAAACTTTAAATAAATAAAAGAAACAAATATAATATAAAATTAATTTATTAATAAACAAATATTAAACATACGCACTTATACTTCTGTGTGTACATGTACAGATGTACATATGCACCAAAAATGAACAGACCTAATCCCCCATAATTAATACCTCAATATATAACAAAAGTCAAAAACAAATAGATTACTAACCAATAAATAAAAATGAAATATTAAATAAATGATAAATGATAACATATGATATAAGCATACACTTATTTTAAATACATGTACACTATTTAACAATTACATATACATTTAACATAATTACATACATGTGTGTGTGTTGTATAGAAATAAAGTGTCATTGCTGACACTGTAGTTTGAATACCGATCACCAGTGAGCAAACACAGACGACTCCATTATTAAATAAGTAGATCACATAAACGTAAAGGTAATGTATAAATGGGAATTAGTGTGATGTCTAAGTGATTGCTATTCTCTATATTATCAACTATACTATTTCTCTATACTGATCGTTATATGAATTATTATTCAGTGATTACTATTTGAACAAGTATTATTTGAAGGCGTTACTACTACTGGTACCTGTGTTACAAAGTCTTGTCTACAATGAACATTTTTGAAGCAATAACAAGCATTTGCTGACCTAACAAGTTACAACAAGTGAGCATCTAACATTACAAAAGTGGTGACGAGGATGTGTTCAACTTACATAGATGGAAAAATTAATCTGCAAAAAAATATTCAACAGAATGGAAGAATTAAAAGCTATTATTGTTCAAATGTTGCAGCAACAAAAACTACAACAGGAACAACACTTGAAGCAACATACAATTACATTTACAGCAAAATAAAAAAAAAAAGTTTTTTGAGTTGTTCACCAAAATGATGGAAACAAAAACTTCAAATTCATTCACTCTTGATGTTGTCGCTAATTCAATCACCTAGTTTGTGTACAATCTGGAAGAAAGGATAAATTTCTCATCTTACTATAGAAGATATGAAGGAATCTTCAAAAGGGATTGTTTGCATTGGAATGATGAAAAGAAAGTTTGGTTATTATTGAGGAAATTATCCCCTGCTGAACATGAAAAATATGTAAACTATATTTTGCCAAAGAAACCAGGAGAAAAAAACATTTGATAAGACTGTCCTAACACTATCGAAAATCTTTGGTGATAGGAATTCATTGTTTAATATATTATGGCATTGTCTTAACTTGGTAAAGTCTGACAAAGAAGATTTTATCATGTATGCGTAAAATTCAAATCAAATGAACTCCTGATTTGTTTAAATGCCTGATATTCATTCAGGGCTTAACATCTAATAAGGACACAGTGATAAGATCCAAGATGCTTTATAAATTAGAAATGGATCCAAAATTAACTCTTCAGAGAATAGCAGAAGAGTGTCAGCATATTGTGGATTAGAAACTTGATACCATGAAGATTGAGGAAAAAGACAATTCACAGGTACACAGTATCTGACCAACTAAGAGGAAAAACTAAAAATGTTTTTCAACTCCTAATAGAACTATAAGGAAAGACTATGAAATCTCCTCAATACCTAATACTTGCCACGGCTGTGGAGGTAAGCATTTTAAATGTGATTGTTTCTTCAAAAAAAAGAAATAAATGTGGGAAATTAAGACACAAAAGCTTGTGTTACAGATCCAAAAAATGGAGAAAAAATAGAATGCATATGAACAGAATAAATACATGCAGTAATAAGAAACCTAAAAGGCAAATTAACAACACTTTGTAAAAGAGGAAATTTGTTTTTGTGCAAATTAATGATGCGAAGATGAAACTGTAATTAGACACAGAATCGGATATCACTATTATAATTGAACGGACTTGGAGGAAAATGGGTAAACCTAGTTTATTAACTTCTGATAAAGTTGCTTATGGATTATCAGGAGATTAAACTTTTTGGGTAAATTCAGTTGTAATGTCTCTTTTGTCAGAAAAACCAGAGAGTAGTAGTATTTGTGTTAAAATTACTACTAATTTGTTTGGTACAGACTGGATTGCATTGTTTGTATCTGTGAGACCTCCCAATTAACTCTTTTTGCAATAAGATAAATATTGTTACGTGTACTAATACAGCAACTGAAAAATTGAAAAGTGAATTGAAAAAGAATTTTTCAGAAGTTTTCTCTGAATGTCTAGTGACATGTACGAAAGCAAAAGCTAAGTTTCATTTGAAAGACAATGTAACACCTACGTTTAAACTAAAAAGAAGTGTACCTTTTGCAGCTTTAGATCCAATCAACAATGAATTGGACAGGCTAGAGAAATTAGGAGTAATATCAAAAATAGGCTATTCTGAATCGGCATCACCAAGAGTCTATGTTAAGAAACAGAATAATAAAATCCGCATGTGTGCTGATTTTTAGACGAGATTAAATGAAAGTTTAAAACAGCAGAACTACCTGTTACCAAGTCCAGAGAAAATTTTTACCAAACTGTATGGAGGTAAATTTTTCTGTAAATTAAACCTCTCAGATGCATATTTATGTAGTGAAAGAGATAATCAGTTACCCTGAAAAAAAGTTTGTGTTTTGTGTGCGATCTGCCAAAGAAAAATTACCAAAAAGTAGTCAGCAAAAATCTACATCAATGACTAGAAGCTATGCTAATGTTCCTCCCTCCCCTGAATGGCATGACCAATCAGAAAATTCTCTCGGTGAACAGAAGTCATTTTTTTTCGCTTATAAAAGGAGATGATTTTTTTGAGCGGTGAAATGAACACGCGTTGTTGTTGGCGAGAAGTGAGGGTTGGATTTGTGACCCCATTTTCTTGTTTCTACAGTGTGTGTTGGACTGTTACATTGGACTATTGTGTGAACTGCGATTTGGCTACAAGTGTTGCGGCTGAGAAACAAGAAATCTATTGCAGTTGCTACTATCAGTTGACAGTCTTTTCTTTACTACAACAATTTACAAATACTTTTGGATGAAGACTGTTCACAATTATTAACTATTAACACCCATAGAGAGTTATATAAATTCAACTGTCTTCCTTTCAGTATAAAGGTAGCACCAAGCATATTCCAACAGATAATGGATACCATGCTTGCTGGTTTGGATTGTGCTCAAACATATTTGGATGATGTACGTATTAAAAGCAAGACCTGAAAACAACTTGCTAAAGACCTAAAGAAAGTCTTTGAGAGAATCAAAGAATATGGCTTTAGAATAAGTGAAGAAAAATGCGAATTGTTTATTACCAGACTTAAGTATTTAGGACAAATTATTGATGAAAACGGTAGATGACTGGATCCTTCAAGGGCGAGCTCAAAAGAGGATATGCCTACTCCAACTAATATAACACAATTACAAGCATTCTTAGGGTTTGCAAATTGTCATCATACATATATACCTAACATGCACGAGTTGAGAACACCATTGAATAACCTACTGAAGAAAGATGTCAAGTGGAATTGAACAGAAAAATGTCAAAGTGCATTTGAGGAAATCAAGAAAGTATTAACATCAGATTTGTCACTATTTCATTTTGACCCAAACTTAAAGATTGTGGTTGCATCAGATGCAAGTGATTCAGGTATTGGAGAAGTAATAATACATAAATATGTCGATGGAACAACGAAGCCAATAGCACATGCTTCAAAATCATTAATTGCAAAAGAAGCTATAACCAAATAGAGAAGGAAGCATTGACCATCATATTTGTCATGAAAAAGTTCCACAAATTCTTATATGATAGAGAATTTATTCTACAAACAGACCCTTGTCCATTATTGTCCATATATAGATCTAAAAGGGTGTTCCCACAATACAGCAAATAGACTGCAGTGCTGGGGAACTATTCTATTGAATTACAATTACAAAATGGAATTTCTACCATCTAAGAAATTAAGTCATATAGACAGATTGTCTAAACTAATACCAAGATTCTGTGAACCACTTGAAGACACAGTAATTGTGGCGATAAGAGCTGAAAATGAAATTAACAACGTATCATATAATACCATATGAGAGCTTTCCATTACATTAGAGGAAATAAAAATTAAGGCAGAATGACCACTTTATAATGAAAATGAAGAAGAAATTAAGATCTAAAGGGGAAAATATTATGGAAAATAATGTGTTTTCATTATGCAATGGTGTACTGATCTACACTGAAAGAGTGGTTATACCAGCATTGTTACAAGGATGTATGTTAAAAGAATTTCATAGAGGAAATTCAGGGATTTCTAGGCTGAAATCCTTAATGAGATGTTATACCTACTGGACAAACACATATAAAGATATAGAAAATTTGGTAAAATTATACAGAGGCTGTTCTCTGGCAGTGAAGTCACCACCTATCAAAGTTCAACCGATGACATGCTTTAGAATAAAAATTGACTTTACTGGACTGATAAATGGAGCATACTATCTAGTAGTAGTCAATAGTTATATTAAATGGCCAAAAGTACTAAAATGCAGGAGACCAACTACCACAGTAACTATAAATTTCTTATGTGAAATTTTTGTGTTTCTGACGTTATTGTGTCAGATAACAGGACACAATTCATGTCTGGTGAATTCAAGTTCTTTTGCAAATCATTAGCAATTGAGCATATCACAACTCCCCTTATCACCCTAGATCAAATGGACAAGCAGAACAGTTTGTCAATACGTTTAAAAGGGCACTAAAAGGGAGAGGAGTCAGATAAGGTAATGATTTAACAATTTCTAAGTGTTTATCGAATTATACTAACACTGTGTCTGGAATATCACCTGCAGAATTGTTGTAATCCAGGAAGATCAAGTCCATATTCAATAAGTTGTTACCCAAACGCAAGGTAACAAAGAATAACTATGCAAATACGTATTTCAAACCTGGAGACAAAGTATTTTTCATAATGTATCAGTGCAGAAAAGAATTATGCCAAGATGGCATTATTAAAAAAAAATGTGTCGGCAGAATGATGTACATGGTATAGGGGCAAAGGTGGGAACATAAGAGACGCCATAATCGGTTGAAAGGAAGGTTCACCGAGTTGAAAAGTCCCCAAACAGAGGTGCCAATGAAAATTCTGTACAACACATTTAATGTACCTATGCCATCAGAAATAGTTCAACCAAAGATTTATGGCAAAAGGAAAATAATGCTAACAAAGTTTCTAACGATCGAACCAAATCAGAAAAAGTATAGATGCCAGGGGAAGTCATCTCAAAAGGGAGGTGTTGTATAGGAATAAAGTGTCATTGCTGACACTAGTTTGAACACAGATCACCAGTGAGCAAAGACAGACGATTCCTTTATTAAATAAGTAGATCATATGATTGTAAAGGAAATGTATAAATAGGAATTAGTATGATATCTAAGTGATCGCTATTCTCTATACTATCCTCTGTATTATTTCTCTATATTGATCATTATATGAATTACTATTCAGCAATTACTATTTGAACAATTATTATTAGTATGAGTATTATTTGAAGGCATTACTACTACTGGTTTCTGTATTACAAAGTCTTGTCTAAAACAAGCATTTCAGAAGTAATAACGAGCATTCATTGGCCTTAACAAAGTTACAATGAGTGAGTGTCTAACATCACAAAAATATATATATGTATATGCAAAAAATAATACAATAATATTTAAAAAATAAATAACTTCAGCATTTATGCACTAGATTATTAATTATTTTAAGACATTTTTATGTTTAACATTCTTTATAATAAACAGTATTAAACAACATTTACTGGCCTGAATGTCCAAGAAATTTTCATAGAAAATATTCGTCCTCCGACAGGATTCAAACATGTATCCTATACGGAACCGTCATTTAGCTTGACGTGCCTTTAACAATTTGGCCACAGAGGAGCGTTCGGTTAGCAAGGTTGAATTTACTGTATGTACACATACATATACTTATATACGTATTCATGAATTTAATGTTCTTTTACATGTGTATGTTCATGAAATTTTGCTTTTATTTACATCTTTCATTTTTTCAGCTGTAGATTTTTCTTCCAGTTGTAAATTTTTTCTTCAAAATTAAATGTAACTTTTCCTTTTTTAATTTTTTATTGATATAGAAGTTGTTATGGTATATTATTAATTAAATTGTAAAATTTGATTAATTTTTTTTAATATTTTAGTTAATATTTTTAATTAATATTTTAAGTGATTTATTATGTTATATTATTAAAGTAACAATATGATATTACACAAGAAAATCTAAAATTACCTAATATGGAGGATAGATCTATTTCTACCAATGAAAACCATCTGATCTATCTCCCATATGAAGTAATTTTGGATTTTGTGTATAATAAATACATTGAGCTCTATTTGTGGATCAGTTTTAATATTTTATATTACTAGGATCCACCTGGATTATATAGCACCGGATTTATTATCTTTACTATATATGTGTGTGTTTGTATGTGAGAGATAATGATAAATATTTATATATATATATATATATATATATATATATATATATATATATTTGTAAAAAACAGTTATTTCTGATGAAAAATTGAGGACAATTTGAAATATCAAATATATATATAAATAAATAAATACTTTCATAAAATAAAACATTATAATTTTTTAATTTGAAACTTTTCTATATATACATATTAAGAAAGTATACGTGGCTTTCATTATGCTATATATATATATATATATATATATATATATATATATATATATATATATATATATTTATATATATTTGATTCCCCATTGTATTTGATATATGGGGTCAAGCAGCTCAGTTCTTAGGAACTGACAGCCAGACACCAACACATGTGATTTGATTATAGGTGTGAAGGTTTTGTGCAGAGCCATCCACACTTTTTGAAGGGCCAAGTACAAAGATCTGGTGTACTACGTGCCACAAGGTTCCCAAATGACTCACTTCAGGTTTTGAATTCAGAGTTGTCCTTCTCTTAGACCAATTGCCATCCGAGGCTATAGAACACAGTCTGTCCTGCTATTTACCCATAGCTGGAGGAAGAAGTGGATTCAAACTTTTCCAAAGAGTATTAGCGCATAAGTAAATGTAATGGATTCAACTGGAATTTGAACTCGGCTCAATCCAAGCTGCTATCCATTACTCCACTGTGCCTCTACCCATTTTATATATATATATATATATATATATAAATAAAAAATGATGGACTCACCTGTTGTTTTTTGACATATGTGTGTCTTTCAGTTGTTTTTATGCTTGTTTCATATGAGAGAACAATCATGCCTGGGATTTGCAACCAAGTCTATGAGGGACATGCTGAAGGGTTGACTGTCATATGGGCTGATGTATTAACCTGAGATTAGTTCTTAATTCTCTCAGATGGTTGAGACAATTCTTTTCAAAGTTAGTTATACCTATATATATATATATATATATATATATATATATATATATATATATATAATAATAATAATAAGGAAATTACTTGAAAAGTAATTGAAACTCACCTGAAAGCGAACTGATTATATAATGCTCCTCCTGACAGTGACACTTACACCGAGCTTCTCTACAGCATAGGATATCATTGAATTTACATTTAAGTTAATTTTGATGTCATCAGGAGAGAATGTGCTCCATTTTGGGGCCTTCTTCCCCCCATTATAATGATATGCTAGTATATCTACAATATACTAGTTCGAGTATCCAACGGCCAAATTAGATTTACAAAAAAACAGCAAACCTTGCTTGCATTCTGAAAATACAATGTGAATCTCATTATGCATTCATGATCAGGTTATGTTGTCATGTTCGCTGAAATGCTCCATGGAATATTCCTTTTTTCCACATGCACATAGAACTATTTTCAGTTACCTCTATTACGCATTTCATACTTTTGGCTCTATTACGCCCTTTGATTTCAATTTGGCCCAGAAATTGGTACAGGGTGCTTGCAACGAAACTCCTTGTACCAATTTCCACTGCATTATACCCTTCCTTTACCAGCTCAGTTTTTAGATTTTTATATTTATTAGTTTTATATTTGTGGCTTTCTTCTATCCAGCTTTCATATGGTATTGTTAATTCTACCAGGGTGCTTTTATATTTCATCCTTGATAGAAAAACAAAATTTGGTTGCAGACCCTTACTTGATATTATTTTAGGGTAATCGTTACGCCAACCAGGAAGGTCTGCAGATCTCCCAAATGCCACCAGAACTAAGGAGATTTTGTCCGGGTATAGCTAGATATTTGATTGTTTGCTTTGAGCTGGCATATATTTTTCCTTCCTCTGAAACAAATCTCTGGGTTGAATTAGATGACTCAGACTTCATATTGTTCTTTATAATTCTGACAAGATCATCCAAAACACTATTGTCTCCACGTATATCCCTCATTGACAAGAGCTGTTTCACAGGAAGTAAGAACTTCTTCTAATGTTTATGGATTTTCCTTACACTGGGGACAGGTTGGAGCACTATCTTTCTTCCATTTAACAAAATTGTTCTTAGATGATAGCAGCTCATATGTGAAATGTATTAAGAAAAATCAACCTGAGTGGAGCCATCTGTTAACTATTCTTCCAAGTGATTGATTTTTGCAGAGCCTCCACCCAGTTTGTTCATTGGCCTTATTGGGATTGTTGTACTCCTTTTATGAGTCTTTTTTTTATCTTCTTTGTTCCTTACATTTTGGATGACCATGTCTCGGCGATCTTTACCAGACGTTTTTGATCACCACTGCCTTTCATTTAGTCCTAACCCTTGTTTACCTGTTTGGGTGTACCTAATGACTTCATTGAAAGCTAGATTGTCTTTAGCACTTGTTATAGTCTCTCTGATATTCCGCTTTCTCCCTGTTTTAATGTAGGATTTAATGCTTTTAGTACTTTATTCTTGGAGTCATCCAACATCATCTGATTTTCCTGGATTTGTATTCCTTTATGATTGATTTAAAGGGCAACTTTAGCTTTGCTTGTCTGCAGTACAATGCAATGTCAGACAAACCTGGAGGTAAACCCAACCATTTTCAGGTACATTTATTTATCTTTCTTTCTATTGTCTCAACTGTATTCGTTCTAAATTCGTATACAAGTAGGGGCCATAATAGCATTAAAATGAATACATGCTGTAAGCACCATGCCTTGTATTTTCCTTTTAATGGACAAAGATCTATCTTACAGACACTTGTAATGATGTGGATGTTTCTTTCACTTCATTGGTATCTTTTAAGGATTGATCTTACCACTGTCCTAAACTTTTCATTGATATTTCTGATACAGTAGGGATTTTATGACCACCTACTTCAAAATTTATATTTGATTCAATTTTCATTTCTAAGAGAAAGACTTCTGGACTTGTTTGGTTTAAATTTCATTCTACACCAAATTATCAGATCGTCCATCAAGCTTAATATCTTGCAAGTCAAACTTTCTTTAGATAAGAGGATTGTAGTGTCATCCACGAACGCCTTCACTGAAGGCATCTGACAACCTTCAACAAGCTCAACAATATCTTGTTTTTTGTTTCTTTGAGAATCAGCTGCATTGCTAGAATGAAAAGTATGGGTGACACTGTACATTCCACTGAAATTACAACTTCAAGTCTATTCCACTTAGTTGTATAGCTTTTTGTTGTGAAACGCATCAGGAAACCATCAAAATAAGTTCCTAACATTGGATATTTCCTCTGGAATATGGTACATTTGTAATGATAATTGTATCATTTGGTGGAGTACTGATTTGTAGTCATTAGCCAAATCCAACAAAATGGCATCCAAATCTTTTCAATTAATTTTTGCTTTTTGAATGGCCTCCTAGATCATGTTTCCATGCTCTAAGGAACCACCTCTTCCTGGAACACCACCCTTCTCTACTGAAGTATTGATGTACTTGTTATTGAGAAGGTATTTGGTCAATCTTGATGCCAAATTTGCAAAAAATATCTTTCTTTCTACATTGAAGAGTGAAATTGGATTAAATTGACCAATGTCTTTGGAATTCATTTCTTTGGGTATGTAAACCCCATCAGCTATCATCCACTGTTGGCTGATATGGTAGTTTTACCATGCCAATTTTAGGTTAGAATGTAACCATTTAAAAAGAGTAGGTCATTTTTTATATAGAAGGAAAGGTATTCTGCTAATGTCAGATGTAGATTTATTCTTACCTTTGCTGACTACGTGTTGTACTTTCTCGAGTGTGGTGGTTTCATGTCAGACTTCACTTTAGAGATGGCTGTCCAAAATAAGTTGCTATTATGATCTAGAGGAATATGTCATTTGGGATCAGAGTACATATCTCTTAAATGTTCCTCTAGAATATTTTTCTCTATTTTAAGCACACCTGATCTTGGTTGATCAAATATGTTCCTTGCATATTTGTAAGGTTCCTGGAAGAAACGCTCTTGGTCTTTCTTTCATTTCACTTCCTTAAGTTTTCTGCTTTGCTAAGAGCATTGTGTTTTTCTTTAAGGTCCTGCCAGATTTTAAGCAAGCCCTCCTTCTCATCAAAACTTGTGAAACAGATCTGCTGTTTTAGATTTCCTTTCTTGTTTCTAAGATCCTACATTAATCTTTGACATCTGTTCTTTTTGGTTGGTGGTTTCATTTTTCTCTTTCATGCTGTAAATTCCCTTAAAACACTGTAGATGATTTGACTACTATCATTCAATCATTCATGATATTTATTTTTCCCAGTTCATTATGTAGTGTTTTGCTTATGATGTGATTTAGCATACACCATGCTTCTGAATTGAATGCTGGTGGAAATTTGGCAATTTCAGTTGCATCCCAACCTTTGATTCAAGAGCTTGGATATCCTCAGCACTGATATGCATCTTGGCATTGGTTTTCCAATGTCATATCTGCATTGACAGAGCACTGCTTCTGAACTGTTATCAGAGAAGCACAACCCATTTTTGTACAGTGAATCTTTGCTCCTATTTGGGGTCTGAATTTCTGACCACAAACATATGGGAAGTTTGTATGATTTTCTCTACATATATATATGTGTGTGTGTGTGTGTGTGATAACTATATGTGTGTGTGTGTGTGTGTGTGTGATAACTATATGTGTGTGTGTGTGTGTGTGTGATAACTATATATGTGTGTGTGTGTGTGTGATAACTATATGTGTGTGTGTGTGTGTGTGATAACTATATGTGTGTGTGTGTGTGTGTGTGTGATAACTATATGTGTGTGTGTGTGTGTGATAACTATATATGTGTGTGTGTGTGATAACTATATATATGTGTGTGTGTGTGTGTGTGATAACTATATATATGTGTATATGTGTGTGATAACTATATATATGTGTGTGTGTGTGTGTAACTAATATATATATGT
>CAHIKZ030005336.1:1927500-2040000 GCA_903632075.3 Acanthosepion pharaonis
ATACCTTTCCTATAAATATTTTCATAGTAATTGTTCTGGTGAGAAGCTTTCTTCCTTGGTACTTCAACTTTACGATTTCGGTACTAGATTAGCAGCTAGGTCTCATCAGTTTAAAGTTGAAATTGCTAGATGCAATCATAAATTTTAAGATAACAGTTTCTTCTCTTACACTTCTTGTTTGTGAAACATTTTTTTGGCTTATTGCTTTCCAGTCAACTTTGATCTTCAAAAATTTAAATTTAATGTCAATCATTATCTCCTGTTTTCTTAATTTCTGTTCTGTTATTGTTCTCTTTTATTTAATGTTGTTGTTTTCTCATTATTTTACACTCAGTAAGTACTTTGCACCTTAGTGGCTTTATTGCCTTGCTTGTGTTGAAATAATTAAAAAAAATGTTTCTATGATAAAATGGAAAGCAATCAAAATGGATGTCTAAAAAAAATATTAATTTAAGTACAATAGATAAAATTGAAAATTTAAGTAAACAATACTGATTTTTATAAATTTAAAAGAAATTTAATATAATTAGTGTTTTCTGTAAAGCCTACAATGTGTTGTATGTATTTAAGAAGACTTAAAAAGATTAACCTAGAATGGAACTCTATTAAGAGCAATGGGTTCAATTGGCTTAAAGTTGGGTCCATGTAAAAATGTTCACTTTTATTACCTCAAAACTGGTTACTCTTTAGTCCTATAGATTTAATGACACACATATAATTCTATCTTTAATTACTACTCACAAGACTGTGTAAATGCTTAATTAATTAAAAGAAAAACATCTTTGGTTCAATAACCGTAAAAAACATCAAAGACGGCAACAACAATTTACCTGTTGCTGCTCACTTCAACCAACTGCTCCTTAGCATTGATGGCATCAGATGCATGCTTTTAGTGTCTTCATTCAATAGCCAGCAAGAAAGATGCAGATTGAAGTCAAAATATATTTTCAAAATATTACATTACAGGATTAAACAGTTTTGGGTTTACTCAGTGTGCCTGAAAATTGCAACTTTAAAATCTTTCTCTGTGTTTCAGTTTAGTCAAAAGGCTAATATATAATAAATATCATCAATCTTATTGTCAATATTGTTATCATTATTTTGTCTTTTTATTCCTAAAATTTCATTAACTGGCCTATTAAATCTACATATATAGACACACTTAATTAAAAACTATCCTTTTAGTCACCGTCTGTTACTTTACTTTGAATTTACCAACTGGATTATTTTATGTGTTTCTGTAATTATGCTGTAGTGATATCAGTAACTATTAGTGATTGTGTTCTCACAGATAAGTTGATTGAAGTTATTATCTTTAATTATTATACTGCGACTTAATATATTTTCAATCTATTTCCTTTTTGCTTTTATAAAATCTAGAAAACCTGACAATTAAGAGCCTTTTCCAACTTAATACTTTTAAACAAAATATCTTTTAAAAGCTGCTCATATCAATATAGTACTAAAATATTAATTTTAAAGACCCAATATTTATTTTTTTTATTGGAAATATTAATATATTTGAAAATTTTTGACATTCATTATCATTCCAAAATTTTTTCAGACATTTAAACATTTTTTATGCCATCTCATCAGGATATAAGCATTCATAACTCATCAGTTTTATTTTTTATTATCTGTGATTTGTCATGACTTCTCAAGAAAGATAAAGCAGTAGTGTGCCATTACTTTCATCACAGTTTTCAATTTAGAGTTATCTTCCTTTTCATAGGCTGATTACCATCCAAAGCTAAAGATTCCAGTCTACTCTGTTATTTAACCTATAACTGGGGGTAGGGTGAAGAAAAGATAGATTTATTTTTATATATTTTATATATATATATATATATATATATATATATATGGAAAAACAAACAAAAATCCTAATATGCAATTATGCTGTTTTAATGTTAATATAATGTCAATGTCTGACGTTTCGGTCTAGTAGACCTTCTTCAGGACATATTCATAAAACATAATTAACATTAGACTATATTCAATTCAACATGAAAAGACGATGGACATAAGAGTAAAACTAATCAAAACAGATAACTGAAATTTTTAAGATTCAGTTATCTGTTTTGGTTAGTATTACTCTATGGTCTATGTTAATTATGTTTTATGAATATGTCCTGAAGATGGTCTATTAGACCGAAACGTCCGACGTTGACATTAAACATTAAAACAGCATAATCGCATATTAGTATTTTTGTTTGTTTTTTCAGTATATTTTTCTTCATACTGTTGGATCTATATCTATATATTTCTTATATATATATATATATATATATATATATATATATATATATATATATATATAACCAGAATTTAAAATTGGTTCATGAATTACCTGTACTTTTTTTGTATTGTCTAAATTGTTTCCGAATGTGGAGTGGAAAATAATTTTGCTAATTTCATTTTCTAAATAACTTAGTCATTGCACCACTACATGCCCCACTTTTTTCTATGTTACAAAAGAATCATGAAAAGACTTGTTTAAATTTAAACACTAACTTTTCAGTTTTCATCTTTGATGTCTTTACTATCTGTTACCATTACCTCATAAACTCTAACACTAACAATAAAATATTCTTCAGCTACCTCTTGTCTTTTAAAAATAATTTGGTTACTTTTGCAAGATTCAGTGTTTCTTGCTTTGGATAATGATAATAAAATTATTGCTTTTGCATCTATATCATTAATATTTTTCCTTTCTTATTGATCTAAACTAAGTATTAAACTAAACTTTAATTTTTTACATTGAAGATTTTTAAATAAAATAAATCACTAAATATATTTTAAAATTCATGTCCTTTCAGGATGTAAGCAATCATTGCTTTTTATAGTTCTCTTTTCATTTTTTAAATATCTGTAGGTTGTGCATTGACATTATAGTAGTAGGCAAAGTTTAATAAATAAAATAAAAATATTTCTTAAATTCCCTGAAAATTTATCACCTATTTATTATCTCTTTAACACCTCATTAACATAAACACCAGCATTTTTATAGAAAAGTCAATCAGCTAACTTTGTTTCTGAAACCAGATATTTGGATAAGTAAAATGAAAGATTGAAGACCCTGTACCAAAACAAAGATAATCCTACATGCACTCACTACACTCACTGAACACTTACTATCCTCAAGATAAACCCAATAAAAGAGGGCTTTGGGGTTAATTTTCTCTCCCTTTTTGTCAGAAAGAGGGACAGGCTGGTTCATTCCTGAACCATCAAAGAACTAATCAGGATGATTGCTTGCTACAAAGAAAGAAGAGTCTCACTCTCTTCCTCCACCCCAACATACTATGAGCTATGAACTTCAATGCACTAGAAGAATATAATTTGTATTTACCAAAAAAGAAAATAAACACACTAAAATAACTTTTACTCAGTGTTCATTCATTTTGAATTTAAACCAACATTCTGTGCTAACCTCCACAATATGGTTGTTCATGGGAGAGATAGTAGAATGATTTCCTATTGCTTTCTTCATGATTTTGAATTCTGTGTTGTTCTTCATCTATACTGATTGACAACTGAGGCTAGATACCCACCTAGACCTAGTATTTAAGCAATAGCTTCATTAAATATTAAAAAACTATTCATATAAAAACTGGTTTTGAAGACCAACAATAAAAGGTGTAACAAATCAGTAAATAACTATTAACTAATTTATATTACCTTAATATGAAATGATAGATATTTTAAAATTCTTTTTTTTTTTTTTTTTTTAATGAATTTTCATTTGCTAAAATAATAAGTGTCAGAATCTAAATATTTTAAAATTACTTACACTTTCTATAAATGCATACTGCATGTGTCCCAAACTTTTTTTAATAGCAGCAATGGTTATTACCTGAAAGATAATTAAACATTTTCATAACAAAGGATGTTATATAAATTACATTTTTACTTTCAAAAGAACATTAATTGTATGATAATTCTGTTCAATTTGGAATTTGTTCATGTTTGTAATCCAGTCTTTTAATGCAATCAATAGTAAAAAGAGGACACTAGACATATAAATTCACTTTAACATAGTCTTTTTTTCTTTCTAAGTATTATTTATAATATTCTTCATCAAAATTTTTAATTATCTTTTAAACATAGTTACTATTATGTATTCCATTTGTGGGGAGTGGGGTCAACAGTGAAATAGGCTTCTTTTTCTACCACAGGTTGTTGCTGTTCAATAGTAGATAGGCCAAGAGAAAAATATAATCTGTTTGCCAATTTGTTTCACTATTACACCAATAGTGGGCTCAGTGACACCAATCTCTGTAAGAAATAGTACTTTATCATCAATTGCTTTTATAACCGAGTCTGCAATCTCATGTTTCAAGTAGTTGAAAGCCTGTATAGATTTAAGAGAGGGTGTAGAGACCAACTGATTTAATAGCTTAATTTTCTTACTGAAACAGCTTATCTATTAAGTGATATGCAAATCTGCTCATGGCCCTATTCAATCTTGATTTATCTTCAAGCAGCATAAATTCCAAGAGTGAGCAAAAGTGCTTCAAGTTAGCTTAATTGAACTCTTAACTGATGAGATAGCAAAGCAATATAATAATATTGGCTGACTATAAAATTTTGTCCTTATTGAGTATTAAATTATATTTCTTCACTGATTTCAGGAATTTTTCCAGATACTAATAAAGATTTTATCTGTAAGAAAAAAATAGCATCTTGTCCTGGTGGAATTTGGCCATAGTTTTGGTAACTTTAAAGTGTATGCAACAGATATGATTGATATATTTGTCAGCTTTGAAGACAGTGGAAGGGTTTTCAAATTCTTTAATGGCTATTTAGTAATACTTGCTTATCCAAAGAAACTGCAATATTATTTATCCTGACCTGGCATCCTAGTGTCAGTCACTTTCCCACTGCCATAACATAGCTTTCCTGTGTCTTTTCTATAAATACTTACATAGTAATTGTTCTCATGAACTTTTCACTATGGTAACTAGACTTTATGAATTTACAGTACTAGATTGGCAACAAGGTCTCATTTTTTTTTTTTTACAGTTGAAATGGCTAGATGTAACTGTAAGTTCTATGCTAACAGTTTCTTCTCGTGCACTTCTCACTTGTAGAACTATCTTCTGGTTTTTTGCTTCCCTGCCAACTTTAAACTTAAAAAATTTAAGCATAATGTCAATCATTATCTAGTACTTTCTTAATTTTTGTTTTTATTGTTCTCTCTCCTAGTTTTTTTTTTTTTTTTTTCACATTTCATAACTGTCTATTGTCATTTGTTTGTTTATCTTTTTCTGCAGAAGTGATAAAGACTTGTGTCTTCTAAAGTGTATTACTGGGGAACAATTATTCCCTTCTATATTAACTTATATGCGTCAGATAAAATTAAAGTGCTATCTGCATCTGAAAAGTGCTGAAAGTTTACAGTGATATGCTTTCAATCTCTGAAGTAAAGTTAACAAAGATGAAATGAAAAGTAATAAGACTACAAATTGTTAACTAAAAAACATATTATTTACATTATTCAGACTATTGTCCTCATCTTTGTCACCATATTTATAACAATATTTTGACTGTTGTATGCTCCTGCCTTCTTCAGGTGGTTGGAATGTCGACAAAGATGAGGACAATAGTCCGAATAATGTAAATAATGTACGTAATACCTCATCTCAGAAATATAAACAGATACTAAAGAACATGTTTCAAAGTATATTGAAATGCAGATATTTCTGAAGGAAATTTTGGCCTAAAAGATAGCATAGATCATACAAAATATGAATTTCCAACTCTAAAACACTTCTTCAAAGCAGATACTAAGAATCGGGATGGAAAGATGAGAAGGCCATACCAAAAAAGCTTCACCCATAATTTTCAGTTTCATGATTTTATTGCTTATAAAACTTTCAGAACAACTATGTTGTATGGCATTCATGATAGCCTGTAACAAGCAATCAGAGTAGGTTGTGGCCAGAATCAGGCTATCCACTGACTGGAATTATATAATTCAGTGAAGGAGCCTTTTCTCCACATTTATTGCAGATAAGTTTGGGATAGTGATTAAAGCTCCAAAAGAAATGCATTTTGAGCAGCTGTAACTACAGGACTGTTTTTAGAAAGTGCTGTGTTAGTATATGGTTCAACCAGTAGTGTATTAATAGGTGACACTTCTGCATAATTTTGAGCTGTTTATAAGCTATTTCATTGTATTTAGACTACAAATTCATTTTCTAGTAATCTCATATGTATCTGAGTAGACTGCTATCCATTTATGAAAGTGTCAGGGAAGTTTTTTTCAGCAATAATGGATCTAAAGTTACAGTCAGAAATTGATCCAAACACTTTAAAGTTCGTTGTTCCTGGTTTGCCAGTACATAGTGAAAAACTTTTTTCTGGTCTTGGCATATAAATTTTCAAGCATAGAAACTGCACTGTTATATTGTATAATATTGTATTCAGTAAAGTGCTCATGTATCAAAGGAATAATGTGATTAATCAGCAAGTCATTTTTTGTAGATTCATTTAGAAGGATCACTTAAAACCAATGAGAAAGTTAGGGAATGTTTTTTCATTGCTTGATAGAAGAGCTACAGACAGGATCAGCAAGAAAACTTTTGGGTTTCAAGATCTTTTCATGTAGGATGAGTTGTGTAAATTGTAGTGTAATTCTAAAAGGAGACTAAATTCTTAGCTTTACTTACTTCATTTGAACTACAGTACAGTTGTCTAAGTCTTTAGGAACATGAAACTATTAATACTAAAAAAAGAAAAAAAAATGAAGAATAGAGTAAAACAAATCCCATTCAGTTTATTACAAATTCAACAACAATATGGTGTCTCAAAAACATATTTTGGAACTATTTGTCAAGTAGATCAAGTATAATACACTGATTAATTTTTGTAAATTCTTATCTGATAAAACAGAAATAACTATAAAATAGGTTTTATATGAAGCTATTGTCTTAAAGAGTACTGGAGAGAATGTAATTTAAACATCTAACCCAGATTTAATTAATTTTTATCTGCAACTACTGCTCTTATTACAACTACTACTACTCCCACCACCACCATTATTATTCAGGCCAGATTTTATTATAAGTTAGAAGTTATTACTATTATTAATATTTCAGCTCTTATAATTTAAAAGTCAGCTACATATTTTCTGCATCAACAAATTAATATGAAAACAGTAGCTTAGTAGTATAGTGCAACCCGGATATAAGAGAAATTTTCTCCGGTCCCAAATTAGAGCCTGTGTTAATGTATATAAAATAGACTAAACCCGGATATAAGAGACTTCTTCTCCGGTCCCAACAACTCTCTTATATCCGGGTTACACTGTAGGATGTAAAATTGTAAATTATATCCATATTGTTGGATGGATCTTTTTCTGTCATCAAATATCTATGAAATACCATGATCAATTTTCTTTTAAATTTTATTTTTGCTGCCATATATTTGATTATATTGTATTTAAATAATGACAATCAAGATGTCGATATTCCACACTACTTCAAACATAAGATTAGGAAGGAAACCCCTGTCAGTACTGGAATGAGTGTTAACACTTACTTGACTTGAGAAACATTTTCCTGGAAAATTGTCTTAAGAGGAAGATTTTATAAATTTCAACCAAAAGCAGTACTGGCTGTTTGGTTAATGAATGCCAAATATTTCCTTGGAAGGAAATGGCTAATATTACCATTGCCATGAGTAATGTTAAAAAAATTTGTTCTCACATTTCAGTTAAAGACAAGAAAACATTTTCTTATATTATGCATATACTTTTAAAAAAAATGTATTAATGAAATTAGTGATCTTTTTAAAATAGTAAAAAATAAATAATATAATTAAAAAAAAAAGAAAAAATCAAAAAACAATAATTTATTGAATAAAAAAATAGTGTTAATTTATTTCTTATTTAAGAATAATATAATTAATGATAAAATATGACAGTAATTTAAATTGTTTTAAGAGTAATTTAAATAATGAAACAGTATAAAAAAATTTAAAAAAGAATCAACTGCTTTGTGGCAAATTTTAAATTATTATGTGAAGCCACAAAACTTTGCAACTATGTCTTTCAGATTAAACTGATTTCAAATCCATATTTCTTATTTTGCTAGCATGTCAAGAATTTGTGTTACATGCATGCACATGATGAGGGAGACCTTGATGACACTGAGCAATCAAAAAAAATTGTTTTTTCCACTACACAGAAAATGATGTTCTACTAGATTAAAATTAGTACACTGATTCTGCATCCATACTTAGAATAGGTGTAATATCAAATTTTAAAAAAATGCACACACCACCATACTTATGTCCAAGGTAAATATTATGCTAAAAAAGTAATAGGACAATTAATCTATAACTATAGATTTTTAGAATATAAATTGAATATGCTGAGTCTGCAGTTAGAATTTATATATATGTGGTTGTAAAGAAAAGAAAAAGAAGAAAAAAAAAACTGTCAACTTATAGTAGTAACAAACGTCTGCAATAGATTTCTTCTGTCTCTCGAACGCAACACTTGTAGCCAAATCACAGTTCAAAGATTGCCCGTCATAACAGGCAATGTAGAAACGACAAAATGGGGTCACACATCCAACCTTCACTTCTCACCTAGCAAAAACGCGTGTTCGTCCACCAAGCTCAGAAAATCTCATGTGCATAAGCGAAAAACAACGGCTTTTGTTCACCGAGAGATCTTTCTGATTGGCGCATTCAGAGGAGGGAAGAACATTAGCATAGATTCTGGTCCTTAAAGTAGATTTTTGCTAACTACTTTTTGGTAATTTTTCTTCGGCAAATCGCACACAAAACACGAACTCTTTTTCAAGGTAGCTGATTATCTCTTTCACTACAATATGTTATATTAATAGTCAGTTATGTCATGCGTGATACACACATAGGCAATTAATATATCTTTTGATACATGACTGATGAGGCAGATATTTCTTGCAGTAGGTTGCCATTTCTTTCTGTGGTAGACCAGTTGTCATCCAAGGCTACAGAACCCAGTCTGTCCTGCTATTTACCTATAGCTGGAGGGAGAAGAAGAGGATTCATTCCTTTCCCAAGGGTATTAGCATATAAGTGAACATAATGGATTCGACTGGAATTCGAACTCGGCTCTCCGATTCCTCAATCCAAGCCGCTATCCATTACTCCACCATAAGTGTGTTATAAGCACTAATGGTGGGTTGTTACTGATCCTTGTTACATCTGGGTATCATGATTTGTGTGCTCTTGTATAATTGTTGTTATATTCCTGACTTGGTAATAAATAGTTAAACCCAACATAAGTGTTCCTTTGTTGTGAGTGAGAAAGCCCTAAATGAACAAACACAAGCTAAGCTGAGGTTCTTAAAAGAAAAAGAAAATAAATTTTCAACCACCAGAAGCAAGCACCTTTTTTAATCCCTCTATGTGGCCAATTTGGTATCAAAGATTTGAAAGATTTTGAATTGCGTCTAAATTTTATTTCAAAACTGGGCTAATTCAAATAAGTACCCTAATATATTGTATGGGCAAAGAGGCATAAAATGTGTTAAAAACAGTTACATTTTCTAAAAAGGAAAATGAACATGACTTCAAAACTGTAAAACAAGTTGTGGAATCATCTGTTATAACAGGTGACATATTCAAAATGTTGGCAAGGAACAAAGATTCCAAATGGAAAGGACACTCCCACTGACAGAATTTCAATTTCATAATAGTCATGTAGGAAACAGAAATGATAATCCTAACAGAAAAGATTCCAATACAAATGGCACAAATAGTCTAAGAATAACCCAGACCAGGAGAGGTCATGTCGTGTATAGTCCAAAACACCTGAGTGACTACAGACATTTAAAAAAAAAGAAAAAAAAGGCTAAAGACTAAAAACTATTTAGTTTCATGTGTAAGTACCCTTTTTCAACCAGGAACATTAAAAAGACTATATATATATATATATATATATATATATATGAAAAGATACTAAAGATGTTATCAATTGGTTTAACTATATTGATGATAAACGGAATTGCACCCTTATACAGTTCGATATCGTGGACTACTACCCATCAATTTGAAGGATATATTTATGACTGCCCTGGAGTTCGCTGCTGTGTATTCTAACCTAATAAAGGAAGAAATGGATATAATCCTCCAGCGCAAAAGAAATGGGTCCTCGCTCACAATGGGGACCAATGGATAAAAAACAATAACGACCTGTTTGACATCACTATGGGATCGTTAGACTCTGCAGAGTCTTCTGACCTTGTTGGTCTCCTTATACTGTACAACTTAACGGCACAATGAAATTGATATTAAGGACATCGGGCTGTATAGAGATGACGGGCTCATGGTGGTAAGGAGTTCTACTAGTTTTAAGATTGAAAAAATCAGAAAAATTATATTTAGTGAATTTAAGAAACTAAACTTAAAGATAACTGTCTCTTCTAATTTGAAAAGGTTAACTTCCTCGACGTAACTCTAGACTTACCAGGCAACACATACCAACCTTATAGAAAACCAAATGCTAACCCTTTATACATACACCGAAGTCAAACCATCCTCCATCAATAATTAAACATATACCCTCATCAATAGAAAATAGAATTAGCATTAACTCCTAAAAACAAGGAAATATTCCAACAACACAATGGCTTCTATAACACTGCCCTAAAAAATAGTGGTTATAAAAAATGCTAACATTAACTATAGAGAAAATTACACTGGCCATAGAAACAAAAAACAGGAAAAGAAATATCATTTGGTACACCCCTCTGTTCAACCAAAGGGTTAGTATTAAACTTGGACAGAAATTCTTAGCTCTAATTGATAAACACTTCCCCACCAATAGTAAGCTTAGTAATATATTCAATAAGAACACCCTATAATTGAGTTACAGCTGCTCTGATAATCTTGAACGTATAATAAAAAAAAACACAATAATAAGATCTTGAACAAACCCCCCATGCCAAAACAGTATTAATAAAAACTCTGCACTTAAACCAGATGATAAAAGGGGAAAATTATGTAACTGTAGAAACCTAGAAGACTGCCCATTAGAAAATAAATGTTGTATTAATTCTGTGGTATACCAATGTACTATTTCATCCACAGAGAGCCCTAGCACTAATATGATATACATTGGGTCCACGAAGAATAATTTTAAAGATAGATGGAGGCAGCATAAATGCTCCTTTAATAATATAAACAAAAGAAATCAGACTTCACTATCAAAATATTTTTGGCACCTGAAGGAAACAAATAGGACACCAAAAGTTAAATGGAAAATCATTGATAAGGCTAGAACATGTAAAGCTTGGGATGACCCATGCCCTTTGTGCCTCCATGAAAAATTACACATTATTAAACTTCTAAATAATAATAATCTATTAAATAATAGACACGAGTTAACGGTTTTTTGTAGGCATCATCAGATTTTTGGTTTGAATTATTAGATAAAAAAAAAAAAAAATTATAATAACTTGTTTAACAAATAGCCCAATCATCAGATTCATAGTCGGAATAATTAACTACAAACATGCATACAACATAACACCCTTCATAATCCATAGCCCAAATAAGTAGTTTAAATACCTTTACATAATAGATAACCCTTTATGAAGTCGTCAAAAAAACAAACGTTACGAAGTTTTTTTTTTTTTTTTTTATATGCACAATTCCTTTCATAATAAAATAAAATAAATAAATAAATCTCCATAGACAAGCAAACTAGACAAAGGTTAATACACCTTCCGTTTCATTTTTGACACCCCCACCTTTCCCCGACTTGACATCTTGAAAGTATCTCTATACCGCTACTTATTATTAACACCCTACACTCGCCTACCCAATTTAAACAATTCGCCCTTGCTGTTATCATGGAGATTTTGATTTCAATTTTAAAACAAGTAAATTTCAGATATACGTCATTCCAACAAAAATTTCGATTTGAAGATGGAACGGAGCCCATTTTAATTTAAACTCAATTTAATTTAAAGGATTATATTGAAGTTTTCGGCTCTTGTTTTGAAACATGAGACCTCTTACATAGCGATTTGGAATCATATTTTTAAATAAATAATATATAATATATATATATATATATATATATATATATATATATATATATATATATATATATATATAAATAACTGAATTAAATTACAAAGATAAAAAAGGAAGCAAACTAATAAATATTCCCAGAAAAGAAGATGAGTTATAAGCATTAATGGTGTGTCATTACTGATCCTTGTTATATCCAGGTATCACAAGTTGTGTACCCTTGACTGATTGTTTTATTCCTGACTTGGTAATAAATAGTTAAACCCAACATATGTGTTCCCATGTTGTGAGTGAGAAAGCCCTAAATGAACAAACCCAGCTATAAAACAGTAGGATAATATTATATCAATAGTAGGACAATTAATCTATAACTATACATTCAGAATCTAAATTGTAAATGCTGACTCTGCATCTGTAGTTAGAATTATACTTTGTATAATTGGAATTGATAAGTTTAATTAAACAAATTTTTATCTTTCCTTAACTCATTGCTGATTGAATATATATATATATATATATATATATATATATATATATATATATATATATATATATATATATATATGTATATGTAAAAAAGGCTTAAACACTAATATTCCATGGTTATAATTTATTACATTGGAATCGTAATTACAATCCAATTCATCAGGCCTACAAATTCAAAGATTATATTGTATCAATTGATAGGTCTGCTGCTAAGAAAGTTGTTTGACTGTGTTGTGCTAAACAATTTTTACCTACATCGTGTATCATACATATTTATAACTCTACCATTTGCTTATGCTTTGAATATTGCTGCCACATATGGTCTATATATTTTAGAGATTCTTGATAAAATCCAAAGAAGAATTCACAATATTATTGGTCCTGACCTGGCATCTCAGCTTCAGTCATTTTCCCACCACTGTAATGTAGCTTCCTTGTGCCTTTTCTATAAATACTTTCATGGTAATCATTCAGATGAACTTTCAACCATGGTACCTAGACTTTATGAATTTAAATGCAGTACTAGATTGGCTGTTAGGTTCTCACCATTTTACAATTGAAATGGCTATATGTAACTATAAGTTCTATGCTAACAATTTCTTCTCTCTCTTGCACTTCTCGCTTGTGTAACTCTCTTTTGTCTTTATGCTTTCCAGACAATTTTGATCTTTAAAAATTTAAATACAATATCAATTATCTACTATTTTCTTGATTACTCTTCTTTATTGCTCTTGCTCCTTAATAATATTTCTCTTTTTTCTTATTCTTCCATATTCAGTAACCCCTTGTGTATTAGTGGCTTTATCGTCTTGCCTGGCGTGAAATGATTAATTAGCAGTTTTGAGGTAACTTAAAATTAAATTCAATTTGTGAGGTGCACCATATATGTTCTGGTACAGTTGTACTCAGACTGTATATTAGATGCATTTTTACTCCTGAATGTCTGGCTTTTGTCATTTCCATGGGAAATGAATGTAACAAAATATCCATGTCATTTGAAATGGGTTAAGACTTTTAAACTAATCAATAGATTATCTCTATTTACATCTATTCTTAATAATACACTTTTGTTTGTTATAAAAGCATTAAGCCATTGAACTCATGGCTATGTGCAAAATTTAAATCACTCATATGCATTTAAAAAGTTAACAGATCACAAATGGAATAGCGGTTTAGGTCTAGTCTTGTCAAATACATACAAAATATGGCAATATACAGTTGATACCAGATTACAAGTTTTATTGAGAATAATGAGAATTTTAATTTTCACCTGAATTCTTAAAAAATCGATTGTGTTTACTTGTACTGTTTATATTTTGAATTTTTTTTTTTATTACACTTAATATGTCAATTATAAAAGGATAAAAATGTATTTGAAAAAGTCAAAAGGACAAATATAGAAATATGTGTAACACCTTTGTACTGTGAACTTGGATGTGAATCTGGAACTCTGAAAAAAACGTTTTCAACTGTGGCCCACTGATCCTAATATTGTCCTTGCCTCAAGGTTTAAGATATTTTTGTCACTCTCCTTTGAGATTTCTCCTTACTTTCCAAGCATTCTTTTACTTATACAGATCCAACACTAGGAAAGAGAAACAACTGTACCTGGTAAAGCCTTGCTATAGGTTAATAATAGATAAAATCTATTGTTTGTTTCATGAATCATGTTATCCTAAAATATTTTTTATTTTGAAAAACAACAAAATACTACTTTACAAGGAGACCAATCTGTTAAGTTTTTCAGCTATGATATGATGACATTCTACAATCTATTTTTTTAGAAATTATGAAAATTAGTAATTATGAATACTAAAAAACAAAACAAAAACAAGATGTCATTGATAAATCCATTGAAGAAAGCAAGCAAAGGGAATGAAGATATAAACAAGAAACCTTGAAATATTTTTTCTTGTGAACTCTTAATTTAAGAAATTCTTGTTTCAATTTTATTCAGACAGACTAACTTGCTCTGATATCTCTAATGTGTGTTTCTATTCTTTTTATTAATTTATTAATTGGAACCTTTGGTTTTCTTGAAAATAACATAGAAATCATTATCATTAATAATGTACTTGATCATTAAATCAAGTACACTGGTTTTGAATACTGTACTCAGATTTATTCTGTTAGGATCATGAGATATACAAATATATTTAAATTCATTGTAATTATCATATTTCATATTAATAGTAAGTTAGTATACACTTGAATTGGTGGCATGGGATTCATTTGCACAAGTTGTATGGAACTGTTATTTCATAGAGCTATAAACTTTACAGATTTAATAAACAACATACTATCATTATTGTATGACTTACTATTCTGTTTAACATGCTAATATTGGTTGTTATACTCATAACAATTTAACCATTGTACCTACAAGCCTTCTTTTAGGTGTTGTACTCAGTAACACCTGAAGAAAGATATAGAGTACAATGATCAAAATGAACATGCTGGTCTGAATAATAAAGCATATGTTAATGATAATTCCTCATCTTAAAGATTCTGACGTAAAACATAATAACATTGTATTAAAGTATATGTTAGATGTCTTTTAAAATGCATTTCTTGCATTGTTCTTTTTTCTTATCAATCTGAGTACTATAACTGTTGATTATAATTTATGTACTTTCTAGTATAGTTTTTCATAACTAACTAAACCCTGGTTCCAAGACACACATAAGTGACAGCCTCTTTTTTTTTTCTAAGTAATTAACTAATTAAACATTTGGTTTTAAGTTTGTTAATCTGTCTTTTTAACATTTCTTTTACTGGTTGTAAAAATTAGAAAGCACAATCAGGAATTGTGATGAAATACGGCATATCAAAAGAAATAATCATAATAAAATTTATTGCTTCTTGGTCACCATGATGCATCATTTATATAATATAATCCAACATGAAATTGTTAATTTATTTTAATAAAGTAAATTATAAAAAGCAGCAAAATATTTCCCTCACCCATATCTTCCTGGTGTCAGTTTAAAATGACACCTTTATTTTCTTTATGTCTAAAGTATAATAACAAAATGGGAGAAGACGATATATCAATTTTTATACATCAGAACAATGTTCCGATGTATAAAAATGTTTCTGTGCATTTATAGGATAGTATCTGAAACAAAAATAGAAAATGTTTTTATAATTACAAAATATAATTTTTGAAAATAAAAATGACACTGAAATATATAGGAAATATCCCAATTTTCATCTGAAATTAATAAACTTTAAGCAAAATGGTCAAAATATATATATAAAAAAAAGGTGTCAGTTTAAAGTAACACTGCGAGGATAGGAGTTAAAATATTCCTCTTTGGTTTTTGTATATTTATATTGTTTCAGTAGCTATTTGTAACTTTGAATAATGAAATCATCAGAAAATAAAGTCCAATAAATTAATTGAAACTTTCAGTTTGATTCTAATTGTAGAAATGTAATGTTAATCCCTGTAAGATGAGATGGAGAAGTGGGTGGAAGGGAAAAATAAGAGAGAAATATGGGTAAAAAGACAAAATGAAAGAAGAAAACAGAAGTTATAGGAGGTAAAGGATGGAATACTCCAAAAGTAAAAAAAAAAGATAAAATTGTAAAAGTATAGGAGGAGGGAGAAGATTGGATGCACAAGAAAAAAGAGAGAGAGAAAGGGGCGAGTAGTAAAGAGATTATTTCATGAGATGTGTGTCTCACATATTAATTTGACAAAGCACTAGAATATTGATCAGTATTGTATCCCATATGGCCTAGAAAAAAGGTCAATTATTTTTATTTTTTGCAATATTAAGATTTTATTTTTAATGATGTTTAACTCTGTTTCCCTCTGTTTTTCTGGCTGCTAATGTCATTCAGAAGAAAAATCAACAACTAAACACTGAAAATATTACTCCTAAATATTTCTAATTTTGTAAAATGATACTTTTAAATAAGATTAAGAATATGAATGGATGCATTGAAATTGAAACTTTTTAACAAAAGCTGTGCATTAATTAGTTTAAAATTATATATTTTTTAATTTAATAAATTTAACGTTTTGGAACAATTAACATTTATTTTAGAAATTACACAAAATAAGAATATTTTAAAGCACAAAAACAAAAACCATTGATATTCAAAATATAATTTTGTTGTCTTTAAGATTTTTTTTTTAATGTCTATATGCAGTATTTAAAAAAAATGTCATGTTAATTTTAAGTGAATTATTGTTTTATAATGTAATACACTAGGAAACCTACCAGTTATATTATACATACACTTTTTAATTAAACTAAACAATTTTAAATTATATAAACTCAATTCAATTATTTAAATTAGAAAAACTGTTGTTTAATATTTAAGTGCTTTCATTTTATTAAAGATTATAACCTTTGATAATATTCTAAGTCTTATTTATAGGAAGATAATGCAAAATGTCTATAGTCCAAAATTAGAATTAATACTCAATATGAAAAATAAATTGTTTAGGAAAGATTGGAAATTGAATTTATTTATAGTCCCAAAATTACTCTATCCCCAAAGCACAGATGAAAATTATCATTAAGTGCATCTAGTTAATCGGTGTTTGATAGCTGAACCATGTAGTATTCTTTAGTTCAGTGGGAAAAGTAAAATAATCACAAATAAGATATCCTCAAGCAAGAACAATTGATTGAAAATTATCTCCCCTTGGGCAAAGAATATATGGTCCAGTTCAGAATTTTCAATTACACAATGTGACAAATATCTGAAGAAAGCCTGTAAGTAATATTTCGGTCATTATGATTGAAATGTGATTATAACAGCTTACATTAAAAATACTAGTCTAAAGAGATTAATATTTTTATTACTTTAAACATTATTTTTAGTGGATACCCATGTTTAAATAGACATTCCATTTATTTTTTAAACTATTTTGTCTACTGGCCTGAACACACAAGTATCAGGAAAAAATACATTGTCTGGCAGAATATGAACTTGTATCTTTGTTTGCAGGAGAAACATTAACCATGCTTTAAACAAGTTTTAGCCATTTCAACTATGAAGAGTGTCTTGTTTAAGCAAGGTTCTATTTTACCTTTTAAGCACACTTTTCTTTTTCCAGAACTTTGAAAGTTCATAACTGCTCATTTTCATATCCTGCTGGAGGGAACATTTTAGATGAAATAAAATGCTGTTTAAAATAAACAGAGCATCTACTAAAATACTAGTATCCACTAAAAATAATGTTTAAAGTAATAAAAATATGTTATATTAATAAATAAAAATCCATTACTTTTTTTAGAAAGAGATTAAAATATAATCAGGAAAAGTAATATATAACATTATTTGTATGTTCAGATCTCTTTGTATATTTACCTTTATTAATACAACAATTTGGTTGTTCCATTTTTCATCTTTCATCAGGTGTAATCCATGAGAAAAATATCTCAAGCTAAGTTTTCTTTTCTTCATGGGTTACACATGATTAGAGATGAAGAATGGTTTAGTCAAATAACTGTGAAGATGACAAATTTACAAAGACATGGGTGTCTGAACAATGACTTATCTTAAAAGGAAAGATAATATTTGAAAATTTTACAATTGTCTAAGATAAATCTTTACAAATAACTAATAAATACTGTTTTTCTTGATTAAATTAATTAGAAAATTGTATAGTATACATATGTACAAGTTTCATTTGAATTTTATAGGTTTACAATGGCAATAAAACAGATCTTCCTAATGCTTAGTGAATTTTTTTTGTGACAAACTTAGAGCATCATATCCCCCTCTCCCGAAAAAACAGTGTCAAAAGGACGCTGTTATTACTTTAACGACTTTCACTCTTTGGCAATGTTTTAAAAAGCAATAAAAATTGTAATAAAATCTAAATACATGATGAAAGTGAATTTATACATTTTCTTTTTGTTCTTGAGAATTTACAACAAAAATATTAAACACAATTAGATTTTTTATTTTCAAGAAAGATTTTATATCTATAACATTCTAAAAACTAATACAATTAAAACTAATGCAATATAATGTTTATCATTTACCAATTTGTAAAGAAATAAATATAAAAACAATTTTTTATTTATAAACATTTACTAAATTATTAAAATATGTGATCCAACTATAAGAAAATTCTTATTTACCATTTTATAAAGTTTGAATTAATTGGCAATATAGAATAGTTTTTTTTTATTTTGTTGTAAATTCAAAAGAACAAAAAAATGTGAAAAATTAATTTCACTATATGTTTAGATTTTATTACAATTCTAATTTTTGTTTTTTAAAAGAATAATCATTGCTGAGGACTGAAGGTAGTTAAAACAATAGCAGTGTTAAGTAAAAACCATCCTTTTGACACCCCATTTTTTGTCAGCATGAAGGTCCAAGTTTTACCTTTTCGCTTTGTTATACACTTGAATAAATAACCAGAAATCTTTTATAGTAAGAACCAGACTTAAAAATCTTATCAAAGGTTTATATATGACAGGGTACTGAAAAGTTCTTGACATGACCTAGGAACCATTCCCAAATAAATCCTGATGCTTTGATATTTGGTCTGATTTTGGGAAATGGGTTGGATTGAGAACTTGTACAGCACCTCATATATATATATATATATATATATATATATATATATATATATATATGTATGTATTCCAATTAAATTTTCTGTATGTAATATATATATATATATATATATATATATATATATATATATATATATATAATATTCATATAGATGTACATACACACACATTTCTGTCTTTTTTGTTTATTTGTTTAGCTGTAAACAGCTTTGTTCAATAATTTTCTCTTTCCTTTCTTTCTAAAATAACAGGAACTTTTTTGTTTGCCAATAACTCTTCTTGATTCTCCTTGGTATATGGTTAGTATTGTCCAAAGGTGGATATTTCTACCACCTGTCTATGAACCAATGCATGTCCCTCCAAATCTTATTTACCATGTTTTTCTCTCACACTTGTTTTGCTCCTCCTGAATTTCTTTCTTTTTTTGTTCTTTGCTACCAAAAATATCCTTGTTTTTCTCCCTTGCTATCATTTTATTTTATTGTATTTTATTTTACTAATCTCTGACTAAACAATTTTTTTTCTGGCAAATTATATAGCATCTTAGATAAGAAAAAAATCACTGGAAAGGAAACATTATATGAAAGGATTATGGGGTATACTGGAGTATATTAAAGTGTATAGTACCTTTAACTTTGAAGAGTTCAAGATTTGTTAAGATAATTGAACTTTGTATTGTTCATGTTGTTACTGTAATGTTTCAGTTGACTATGATCTAGTGTAAGATAAAAAGAAAGTAATATTTTTCTGTTTTTATTTTTTGGTGGATGTAAAGAGATAATGATAGTTATTATAACAACCAGCACAGAGTTTTCTTTGCTGAACAAGGAAGGGATTTGCCATGTATAAATTAGAATATGTTATATTGGTAGTATTGATCTGTGTTTTGCATAGCTCAAATTGACATATTAGCTATCATTTTCTTTTTACCAAAATAGAAGCCTTTCTCTTTCTTTATAGATTATGTACCTGGAGAACACTGTAGAATGGATTATTTGAAATGTGGTAGCAGCATCAATTTTACAAAGAAATTATTTAGTTGAGATGTAAATATAGATTGCTTGCTTAATTAGCATATTGACATTTTGTTTTAGTATAAGTATCGTTTTTGTTTTCAGGATCACTTATACATATCATTAGGAAGAGAGAGTTGAAATTTCTAGGGTACGTAATAAGGAAAGAGAACTTGGAAAATTTGATACTCACAGGACATATTGAAGGCAAGAGGAACAGAGGAAAACAATACATAACTTACCTAATTATATCTGGCAGAATGGGATTCTGTTATCCATTCTGCCAGAAATAAAATAAAAAAAAAAAGATGAAATTTATTAAGTGTTACAAAGGATAGGAAATTGTAGAGAGCCATGACCACCAATGTCCTGAAGAAACTCTGCACATTAGAGTATTAGTAACATCAGTAACACAAAAGAATTGAAGCAGGTAAATCAAATACATCAAGGAGTTGAATGTCCCTACCTTGTAGAATTCATTAACCCTTTGGAAAGAGAGACTAGTTGTGAGTGGGAAGGAATTATAATGAAAAATTGATTCATGTGCAAACTGGGCTTATCAATACAAAACATTTAAAGTAACTCAACTTTTAAACTAGATCTGAAATACCCCCATTAAACAAATCATAGCATTAAATAACCTTAAAGGAGTTGAAATGCTATTAAAAATAAAAAAAAAAATAAGGACTTGAGGTGTATATTTTGAATGATTGACATCTTAAAAATCATAAATAGAATAAAAATGAAAGATTCTAAGATTAAGCAAATAGTTCTTGAAAACATTTATGATTTGATTTTAGTTGTAAGTAAATAGTTTAGATTATAATCAGTGTATGTATGTATGGGTGTACATATTTTTTTTAATAATCAATTCACCCCAAGCATGGTAATAATGCCACTAAGACACAAGGTTCTACTGGAAGTGAAAGAGAAGGAACAGACTTTAGAAGAAAACATAAATCCAATCCTAAACAGGAGTTAAGGAATAAATCTCTACTTCTGTTCAAAAGGCGTATGAATCAGAGGATAGGTGAATCTGTATACTTCTGAGGGGAAAAAAATAAATAAAAAGTATAAATTTTAGAGTTTAGGTAGAGACATTAGGAGTATAGAGTTAAAATAGAATTTTGAAGGAGCCAGAAACCAAATCCTAAGCAGGAAGCAAGGGATAAAGCTTTACTCCTGTTCAGAAGACTGAGGAGGAATGTGAACCAGATGATGGACAAACCTATATACTCCTATTTAAACAAAAATGGAATGCAAAAGCTTATAAGTGATAATAAAAACTTTGTAAATTTGGGCCACTTTCAATATATTCATGCATGCAGAAAAATATTGCTAATTAATGAATAACTTATACAAGGATGTGTAAGAAAGAAATCTGGCTGAATCTATTTTGTAAAATGTGATCAAACACCAGGATTTATTTGGGAATTCCTTCTTGTTCTGGCTGAGAACTTTTCAGCAGCTCTTTCTAAAAATTGGATGACAAAAATCTTTTGAGAAATCACAATGTTTCATTGTTCCTGCAACTTTTGTCAGTGTTTAATACTGAATTTTATTTTTTAAACTTTAAAAAAAAATGAACTAGGGAATATTAATACAAATTTTTACAATCAGATATAAGTTCACTACAAAAGAAGAGAGATTAGGAGAAATATAAGGTTACATACTCTCCCTCCACCTTGGACTTGAAATATATATATATAAATTCTGTAGCTTAATGATTAAAAAAGCATTCCTTTTACTCCAAAATCTTTGCCCAGGTCAATACACTTAATTTGGTAGTTAATGTTGTATTATTAAGATTCAACATTATATAGTGGAAATTTCTGATCAAAATTTGTCTAATGACTACTTGTTGAGCTACAAACTTATGGATCCATTTGTATATACATGTGCAGATAATGCATAGATTTAAGTAAATAATAATGACAATATGTTAATTAGGTATTATATGTCATGATATTAACATGGGAAAAATAAAAATTAAAAATAGGAAAGATTTTTATATATGGATTCACATGTTTAAAGACACATGAGATTTAAATATATGTAAGTATTTGATATAAATATTTGAAATAAGAGAAAAATGAACCCAGTTTTTTTTTTTCTGATATTGATAAGGACCAGAATTAGCATCAAATGTGCTAAATCCTAAACATTTGAACAATATTTACTTTCATTTTATTCAGGCAGGTATTTTTTGTAAATTGAGCAAAAAAAAAAAAAAAATAAGGGAGTGATGAAAAGTTTTTTTACTTTATACACTTCCTAAAATCTGACCAAATAACAGAATTTGAGAAGTCTCTTGTCCAGACTAAGAACTTCTCTGTGACCTTTGTGTGTGTGTGTGTGTACCAACCACTCCATCTGTTTAAAACTTAAGTGATTGTGTGTGTGTGTGTGTATTTTTTTTGTATCTATTTTTGTTTAATTTATTATTCTAGATAATGTTGTTATTTTTGTTGTAGTTTTATATTTTTGTGCCTTTCTCCTGCATTGTAGATGAAGTGATAGGGATATTGGAGGTTTTTTAACATGTATTCTATGCGAGTTTTTTCTTTGGGTAGAGCAGACTAGATACATAATACTACCTACCAATTCTATACCACCCACTATCTAAAATCTTATCCCATCTAAACAACATCCAAATAATTACAACCACTTATAAAACCATCATGGCTATGGTCAGATCTAAAAACACCCATAATAATAGTTCAGAATCAGGCATATATAAAATAAATTGCTTAGAGTACTCTTTACAATATATTGGGAAAACAAGCAGAAATTTCAAAAAAATATGTCTATGAACACAAAAAGACCTTATTAATTTAACAAATGCACTAGTCATATACAGAAATAAATTCGACCACAATTTTGATCTAAAATTACCACATTCATCAAAAGAGAAGGAAGGAAAATCCTCGAGAGTGCTGCCATCGAATATTATTAAAATATCAATCTGTACCATGTTTTTTTCCCAATTTTGCCTTTCCTAATGGAATTACTACTTTCCCAACCTTAACATCAAAGCATTAAATAATTATTACAACCAAAGTTCATTGTCAAGTTTTTTGAATTCTCATATACTTGTTTTTTGATTGGTCATTCCAGCTTATGTAACAGTGTTTCCCCTAGTGAGGGGTGTTTGATTGATTTGAACCTTTTAATACCCTTTATTCTACATTCAACACCATCACTTGATAAGACAGCAGAAGTGCTGAAACAAAATGGCTATTTTTGTAGTGATTTTATAACATATTTATGTTATAATTTTCGAATAAATAATTATATTTGCTCTACTCTGTATTGAGCACTCTTCTAAGAATAGTATATTTGGTTATTGGAATTTATTCTGTATACACCAATCTTATACTTGGAGATATATATATATATATATATATATATATATATATATATATATATATATATATAATATGTTTTAGTGATGAGGCAATAACAATATTTTTACTGATTCCAATATAATTTCCAATTCTGATACCTACAATGATTAAAATTCATTATTTTCAGAACCTACATCTGGTTTAGGAAACTTAGTGAACAAAGTACAATTATTAATGAAACAGTAGAAAAATAAAAACAAAAGCTTATGAAATAAAGTTAGATGTCCTTTTTATTTTAAAAATTGGGTAATAGTTTGAAAAATAAAGAGAACAATTTCTTTTAGTAAATCACTTGAGTACCTAGTTACTCATATTTAAGTCCTAAAATTCTTAAATTATAATGTAAGAACATTATCATTTATCTGCTTCACCTTTCAGTAGCTTTCTTTTTGGACAGTAAATATTACCTCCAATACTAAATAACCATTCACTTTCAACAAAAAGAGTTGAGGTTCTCATAGATATTTCCTAGCTAAAAGCACTATGAAGAGAAATTCATTTTTATTTGAATTACAACACTGAAAACATTATCTTAACTTTATATTTTTTAATGCAATTTAGAGGGTGATTGAAAAGTAACTCACTATTTTATGTAATTCCTGCCAAATGAAATGTAAACATCTACCACTACCAGTATATGATCCTCTGGATTAAGTGCTGATTGAAAATTCCTTATATGGAATTTTATTTTTTAACTTAAGAATAATTGAAAATTTGAATTTTAAAATAAAATTTTATATAATAAGATTTTAAATTTTTATAGGTTTTTAAATGCAGACAATGTTTTTTTTCTTTTTTATTAATAAAAAAAATAAAATTTGTCTTAAAAAAGAGCCTGGAAGAACAACAACATGAATTCATTTTGTGTTTATATTACATAATTTTGATTAATGGGTGAATTAACAAAGTTTAAAAAAAACAATATTTTAAGAAATTAAAAATAAGACTTTTATTTAAAACTGAAACAGACTTTAAACTAGCAAACTTTATAGTAAGATTTAGAACTGAGTAGAAACTTGCACATTTTTTTTTTTTTTTTTTTTTTTTTTACACAAGTAAAATAAATTTACATCATACTTAGGTGTTATTATGATTTATAGATTTTAGTTTTACTGATAGTTTAATATCAATAAATAGTACCGGGAAGAGTAAATTAGTTTAAACAAAAAAAAGAAAACATTTTTGGAAATTACCTTGGGTGGATCTTCTGTGAAATTTAACATTTTTATTACTACTATTAAGTTTATTTCTGTATATTTCAACTTTATAAACCGCACATTCTTGTTGGCACCTGCCCTTTAGTGGGCAGACATCCTTTACATTTAGGCGGGGGGAGGTGGAGTGTGGATTGTCTATGATTTTTTTTCCTATCATAGCCATGTTTGGCATACAACTGTAAATTAATTTAATATAATTTCTGTTGAAAATCTTGTATAAAATGTTTGTTGTGGGGAAATTCTTTTTTAGTAACTAAAAACTTTTTCCTATTTTAGTTGTAATGGTTAAATAATTTGGGGAGGGTTAAAACATAATATCTTTCTGGCCCTATTTTTGTGTTTACCTTGCGTGTTAGGGGAATTATGAGTATTAATATATGTCGATTAACATTTGTGTCCACTATTTTCCAATGCCTTTTCATAATCTTGTTTATTCTGATTAAAAATATTAACACTGGATGAATTAGTAGACAATCTATAACTAATTCTGTTAGGTATATGTTTTAAAACATGCCTGAGATGGTTTGAACCTACATGAATATAATGTGGCTGTTGATTGTTCTTCTTAAATGGAGAAATTGTACCATTCCGTAAGTCAAGAATAACATCTAAATAGTTAGTAACTTTTAAATTAGTTTGCATTTCTAGTTTAAATCCAAAATTTTTTGACCGTCCAATGTAATTTTTTATGGATTATGTCACCTTATCTGTGGGTGCATTTATCTATTATAATTAGACCATCATCTCTGTATAAACCATGATTACTTGGGTCAATAAACTTATTCAAATTATTTAATAGGAGGCACCCTATTAATTTGCATACTTCAGCTCCATCATATGCTCCCAAAAGGTTGTCAAAATTGTCGCTGTCCCCTTTTTAATCCATAACACATTGTTGTGGTATAATGATGACTTGCGGCAATGCCTAATGACATCAATTTTATCATTAGATATTAAAGTGTACACCTTAGCCAGTTCTAAAGCTTCATTAATTGTTTTTTCAGTAATGGACAGGTAAAATTCTTTTATTTCATATTTCACAAAGTGGTTTTTGTTATCATACTTATTATAAAACACAGGTTGTGTGTGTCTGTTCGTTTATATATTGGATCAGATTTCCTACATTTTTCAACCGATTTCAACAAAACTTCACAGGACTATGTAAAATTACCTTGCGGTGGTTCTGACAGTGCAAAAAAATTGGAAAAACACAATTGTTTTTGCACAAAATCAATTTGAAAACATGATTAAGAGGCATCACTGTCGCCAGAATGAAAGGGGGACAACTCATATCGAGTTATACTTATTATAAAACCCAGGTTGTTTGTGTGTGTGTGTGTGTGTGTGTGTGTGTTTTTGTTTATATATGGGATCGGATTTCCTCCTTTTTTCAACCGATTTCAACAAAACTTCACTTTTTTTTGGCAGGTAGTGTTTCTTATTGTCTTGCACACTTTTTTCTTTATTTTTACATTCAGAATGCTTTAAAAATTCCATTTACAAGACAATTGTTTATAATAAAATTCTATTCAATCGGTAGACTCATAACGATTGAAAACAATGTTTTTGTTTGAGTTTGGGTTTGACCAATTCATAAAAAAAAATAATTAAGACATGTGTGTCCGTCAACCTTAAACAATAATCTTTGTCAATTTTTTTTCAGTCTTTATGAGGGTCGATACTTGATCTATCTCTTACTGTTACATCCCCGGGCAATGCCGGGCTCTACTGCTAGTAATTATTAAACCATTCTATGCAGTCACAAGTACTGCACCATTCAAAATCATTCTTAATGTTTCATATTTATCTTGTAATATTATTTTACTAATCTTCTCCATCTGCATTTTAGTTGGGTTAATTAACCGACATTTGGGGTTATTATAGAAATCATTTTTGTGGTCTTTTAATGTTATGAAACAATTTTTAATACTTATTATCTCTATTAAATTTACTATCTAGTATACTAGCTTCCTTATTGAGTTCAATTTTTAGGTCAGGGGCCTTCTTATAATATTTTATTACTTCCTTATGCAGCATACTATTATATTTACTGGGGCTTATCTTATATAGAAAACTAGATTTATCTGACTTAACAAATACCTCTTTGCTATTCTTAATCTCTTTCAAGTCCCTACTAATTTGTTGTTGTATAGTATTACTAAAGTTTCTATATTTTATCATTTTAACTAAGCCAATCAAGTCAGATTCAAAGTTATCTAACTCCTTTATATGGGGTGGGTGTGCATTGGTTTTAAATCCATAAGTCTCGGTGATTTCTTGGTGACTATTCTAGTTATTAGTAAGAAAGAAGTGAGCTTTCCATCTCATACTAGAGATGAAAGATTCTATCTTTTTAAGCAATGTTAGTTCATATAAATGCCTATCAGGTAGAGGGATATTTTTAAATGAATAACCAATATCTACTTGCTCCATGATGGTTAACTTAAAAAAGTGCACAATAGGGTGACCTAGAGCTAAAATTATTATACTACTAGTAATACACAGTTGGAAAAAACCTCGTATAATTTCAAAAAGCATTACTACAATATTTAAGTAACTTTAAGCATGAAAATTACAAACACAACACTAGCCTGTCTACATACATATGGAATATTAAACAGGAAGATAGTACTGACCCCATCTTAAAATGGGAAATACTAAAAAAATGCCATAAGTATAAAGCAGGGGACAAGTATTGCTAATTATATATGGAGGAAAAATGAACCTAATAATTTATTAAATCAAAGATCTGAGATTTTAAATAGGTATAGGCATAGGAAATCCTGTTTATTGGAATAGAGGCTCCGTTTTATTGGTTTTTTTTCTCTCTATCTTCTGTCACAAGGTTTTATGCTAATTAGTTTTTAGCAGTTTTATCAATAAATACTGTTTCATGTCATTTGCTCCTTAGCCAGCTTATCTTGAAGATCCATTTAGGTGAAACCTAGGTAGGTTGTTCTTGGCTCTTTAGGATTTATTTCATTTATATATATATATATATATATATATATATATATATATATATATATATAGTGGGCATGTGTTGTATGTGTGTAAGAGAAAGATAATGTTTTTAGATTACAGTAGCTATTTATTGTCATGACTTGATTCTAAATAGGTTCATTAGACTCATGGCCTTAAGCTGAAAAAGTGGGCATCTCTTACATTTTGGGATAAGGAATTTCCTATTAAACCAGATATTGAAATTTTATCACTAACTTAACTTCACTATACCTGTTATTATACACTGATTTGCTCTAATTAGTGTTTGCATCTTGCTTGTTATTGTTATGATGTTTCAGCCACTGTTTGGGTGTTTAGTAGTGGTGAGTAACCTTCCAGGAATTTCAAACTGAACCCTCTATTCATAGGGGTAGATTGTTCTCGTTCATCTATGCATGCTAGGGGACTTAACACATTAGTTAATTCTATCTTTGTCCCTGTGATGTTGTTTGTCTCTTCCACTGAAAGAGTGTATGACTTTCTTTTTTTCTTTTTTTTCCTCTACTGATCCCAGGATTTGTGCTTATAACCACTAAGTGACTTAAGTCAGCTTAACTCATGCTATTATGCACTAGACCGTGTATCCCAAATGAATAAAAGAGATGGTTAAAAATCTTGTTACCTGCCTGTTGAATCTCAGATGAATAAGGCAAAAGGTCATATGTTCTGGTTCAATTGATGAGAAAAAAAACAACTATGGTGTTTTGTATTCATTGATCAATGAAAGTTACCATTATTAACACAATTAAGACAGCATTAGTTACTGTACCTAATCTGGGTCAGAGAATATCATCTTTAAACAATGAAAGTCATTTTTCAGCTCTTCACTCAGAATTATAGAACATTTGCAGAGTTTCTACAACACTCTGTGTCCAGAAAAGAAAACACTTGTTTGAACAAAAGAAAATTAAATAAAAAGCTTAATTGTAATAACTTGTCTGTCATCTTTAATGAAATATATTTTGGAATATGATATATATATATATATATATATATATATATATTTGATACACCATGAGCAGATATGAATGTACGTGAGAGATTCATGGATGATTGAAGTTTAAAAGCAGTAAATTCAACCTTGCTAACCGAACGCTCCTGTGTGGCCAAATCAGTTAAAAGGCACGTCGGGCTATATGACGGTTCCATATAGGATACAGGTTCGATTCCTGTCAGAGGACGAATATTTTCTATGAAAATTTCTCAGACATTCAGGCCAGTAAATGTTGTTTAATACTGTTTATTATAAACAGAGCACTTACTTAAATATTTGTATCTATAAAAGAATGTATAAACATAAAATGTCTTTATATATATATATATATATATATATATATATATATATATATATATATATATATATATACAAATAAGAGAAAAGAACAAATGGAGTAAAAATCTACAATTCATAGATAACATTTATTTTTAAAAAGTGTCCGATACAAAGTAGAGCAAAATATTATTATTATATTTTTATTATAAGAGATTATAATAAAAGCATTTTAAATAGCTACATAAAAGGTTTCATGTTTCAATACTATGATTGTACTTCCTCTGGTGATGGTTGGTAAATGGTGATAAAGTGAATTTTTAGGGAAATTTAAAAACAAATTGTTACCTCATTTCTGACAGTTATAGGGAGTGGGGCATAAGGTCAGAATTAACAATATACTTGTGGGTATGTCTTGATTAACCAGTTAAATAGAAAAACAAGGCCAGAGGGTGGAGGTTGGTGAGGTATTTTTTCATGTCACGTTAAACCAGTGCTTAGATATTTCACCAATGAAAATTGTGGAGAATATGGCAGCAATAAATGTATCATGAATGTAGCCAAATATGATGTTCCATTTGTTGAAGTGGTGGGGTAGGTTAATCAGATATAAAGTTAGAAAAAAATTAAAAAGAAAAATTTTTTATATTCAGGAAGCTTCTTAAAGGGGTCAGTCGATAAAATTAAAAATCTGGAACATCTATATACGATGCTAATAATACTGAATACACTGCAAAACATAGCAATATTCAAGTTGAATAAATCAAATGAGTTAATTATCTGTAGAAGGTGGACCATTATATACTAATAAGGTTATGGATATAAAATCGTAATATGTGATTGTCTTTAAAAAATAAAAATTGTAATGCATAATTGTTTTTTAAAAATATTTTTGTTGCTAGAAAGTACATTTTGATTAATAAGATTCCTTGACTGTGCAGGCTGATAGACAAGCTAAAATACTGTTTAAAATAAACAGAAAATTTACTCAAATATGAGTATCCACTAAAAATAATATTTAAATCATTAAAATATATATGCTTGCATCCATATATTTGTATGACAATATATTTTAATTTTAGGTCTCTTTTTTTTATTGCTTTAAGTCTTCAATAAAAATGGAAACATTTTAAATTTATAAAACTTTGACGTAGATAACCTATGATGTACTTGCCAAAATGTTTGCCAATTTAAACTTTTCCTCACTTCATAATGTAATCCTCTTACCTCACCACAAAATTATACCACATATTTCTGTTCAATGAATTAATTTATTTTTTGCTACTACTATTCATCCACTGGTAAGTTCAAATAGTCTCCTGTTTTGGTTTTTTTGAAAATTTCTTTATAGGAATCATTTACATTATTTTAGCATTAATTTTACTCCATTTTTTTTTTTTTTTAGTAATCTAGATCATGGGTCGAAAAACCCTTTTACTACTAGAATAAACAGAAGAAAGTTTAAGAATTAAAGAAATAACTAAATTAGACTTGAATTTTAGCCAATTGTCTATGGCACCTTTATTTCAAGTGAACTTGATCAACATTAACTAATTTCTTTGACTCTTCCTGTTGGACTTGTATTGTAAATACAATTCAGTATTAATGATTACATCTCTGACCAGCAACTGCAACCTAGAGTTAACTAGAATTAGTTACTCTATCTTGCTTATCATTTGCCATTGTTTACTGAATTACTGATTTGTTCCTCCCAGTGGGTAAAGTTTTGTCTGGCCTACCCATTGACTGCTCTGGCTAAGGTGGACCTGCCGGGAGAAAAACTCCTGCTAGCACGGCTCTTTTGGTCATAGGAGTATGCAAGTGACTCTACCACATAAAGGTACTTAATCATGGAGCATACACCATGTAGTCTAAAGTTATTTTGAAAAAATTTTATGATGATGTATTTTACTCTAATATTTTATGGTTAATTTTACTTATGATCAAAAGCAACCATAATAATATGAAGTGGTAAAGCATTGTACATCATATAAAAGTGCTTTAATGGGATCCATTGTATCAACTATCTATACAAATCTGGAAGCAACAGAAAGATGAATTAAAAAATCTAATGTTGTCTTGATGGTTTATCTGTTTCAGGTTACTCATTCATTCCCAAAAATATTGAGGGAAATCTGGCTTATGCTGGATCAAACTTTTACCTTTTGACAATTGTTCTTAAATTTCCTACCTAGTGGTACATTTTTGAATGAATCACAAAACTGGTAAACAATATTCATTTTTATTTTGCTTATGTTTACTTGCTTAAATGCTATGTTATTTACTTCATATTGCCTTCTAATCATTTTATGGGTAGCAACTCTCTGTCCCTTATTTTATATAAAACATTGTATTACATGTCAGGACACTGGCTTTTATATAGATGTAGTTATTATTAATTTCTATTTGTAATTTTTTTTTATTTATATTTCTTTTATCTTTCTTTATATTAAACTCCCAGATTATCATTCTGTGATTGTTTATAAGCAGCATACTTTGAAAATAAATGAATTGAGAGTCTACCTTTCTGATTAAGCAATGTAGGCCTTCTTTTTACAGTTATTCCAATTTAACCATATAGCTTTTTATATTCATTATACTCCTTTGCTTGATATGCTTCTATCTTCTTTGTTTATACTAGGTTGAGTTAAATTTTTTTTTGAATTTCATGCTTTAATTAATAATTCAAACAAATTATTTATGAAAAACATTTATTCATTAAAATATATCCCATCATATTCTATTGTCTGTTGTCATTATTGTGCCAGAAAATTCCATGCTTATACCATTTGGCTGGTTTAGAGGCAAAAACTCCCTGCACTTGTTTTCAATTCATCCATATTGTTGAACCTCTGCCTGTGTAGGAAAAGAGCCATGGTTTGGAATATGTGGTAATCTTATAGTACAACTGCAGGCAGGTTGAGTTAGCACTTCTGCCTCCTCCAACCAAGTTTCTTAAATTTGGGCTTGGTCACATTGTTAGTGTGTGCTGGGGCATTTTCATGCTATAGGATTGTGCATTTTTGATTGACCAATGCTGGGTAGTGGGTTTTCAAGTGTTCATATACTTGCTGCAGTTGTTGAGTATAAAGGTGAACATTCACAACATTAATGGGACAAACTCAAAGTTTAACACCCTTCCTTCCAAATTTCACCAAATACACATCATGACATTCTGTTTGACAGCATCTTCTGAAGTCTTGTTGGAACAAAGCCCTTGATTTCTCTTTGAATGGATGGCAGGACAAAGATGGATGATAAAGGGTCAAAAGTTACTTAGAGCAAAAAAAAGTTGTGGAGAGCCATGATCGCTTATGTTTTGAAATGACATGACATATAAAAGAAGTATCAGATGTAGCAGTATTTGTAATTCTTACATTATTAATCTGGGAGTTGCAATGAAAATAAGATGAAAGAAAACCAAGTTAAAAATTAATAAGTGCCAATACTTCACCTTTGAGATTTGAATATTATAAACCTTTTGCATATTTAACCAGATTTCCCTCTTATTTTTTAGTCCGTTGTAAATTTGAACTCAACTTTTTATAATATAATTATCTAAAAGTATATTGTAATAGTTATTTAAATTTAAGAAAATTTTAAGAAGAACTGAGTTTTTTAATCATTTATTTTGTCAAATGATTTAGTCAGCACAGTTGATAAGTCCACTGGGGTTGACAAAAAAGATATAAGTAATAGTAAAAATTTTGAGATTAATGCTACAAAATGTCATTGACTTTTTGTTATTGTAAGTTTACAATTAAAAATGATATGGTGATTAATTTTCTCACACTCAGGGATTTTTTAATCTAATTATATAAGATGAAAAAAGAATTATTTGGTTAAATTTAGTGAAGCTTGAGATAAAGTATTATATCATTTAAATTAGTTTTTGTGTATTAAGATTGTATAAAAAGACATGGGATGAATTACTCATTAGTATACAGGGTGCAATGGATGAATTGTCTAAATTATGAAAATAACACTGACATCTCATTTTAACAGATATATTTATCAAAATTACACAATAATATCTTTAAATACTAAAGAGAAATTTATTCAATAAAATCGTCATTAGCTTCAACCACAGCATTCATATGACTTCACAATCTTGTTTAAGTTAGTGAATGCTGCCATAATCCTTGCCTTCAGTTCATCTTTTAGTGCTTGCTACAAGGAGTTTTGTTGATCTCGCTCAACTGTGCCCCACACATGACAATCAAGGGAGTTGCTGTCTGGGGAGTTAGGTAGCTAGATGTAAGGGGTGATGTGGTCAAAGAAATTGTCTGACAGCCATAACTGTGTTCTCCTGCTTGTGCAGCATGGTGCAGAGTCCTGTTGCCAGACACAGGGTCTTCCAGCAGTCACCCTCTTGACCCAAGGATGCACTACCTCCTCAAAGCACTTGATGTAGGCCTCCATATTGAATTTGAGGCCCTGTGGGAAGATGAATGGAGGCATGATGTCACCATCACTAGTGATCACTCCAAATACTGTTGACTGGATATATCATCCAAACACTCTGAAATGTTTGTATTGGATTTTCTGGCATGAATGCCAAGCAGTACAGCATGCTGTTTCTAACTTACTGGCAGAGTGAATTGCGTCATGGTGCTCTATTTCTAACAGACAATGCCCAACTGACCCTATTATACTGTGCAGTCGACAAACTCAAAAGCAAAAATGCACATGCACAAAATTAAAAATATAAAATGGCGACGATTTACCCACCGCACTCTGTATTGTACTTGAAAAATACATTACAAATTGATTTGATCTATTACTGTTTTGTGAGTATAGTGAATTCTGTTTGGTTTTATTTTAATTTTCCACTAATGAATTTTCCAATTAGAGATATAATCTGATAAATAAGTGTTGGTTAAGCATAGCCACCTTGCAGTTATGACTTTAATCCTCAAATCAGTTAGTGAAAAAAGTCATGTATACTTTGGTTCTGTAGAAGAGGCAAGTAATATCACAAGGATAAATTAACTATGAATAATTAAATGCTATGGGTTTTCCTCTCTTCTTAATTTGCAGTCCTTACTGATGGATTAAGGGTTTGGTTTGAAATTCTTGAAAAGTTATTAGCTAAAATAAGTACTTGATGTCTTGAGGATATAATAACCAGAATATTGTGACTAGAGCAATCATCAAGATGAGGACATTGAGTAAATTAGTGAATAAAATCTGTTAAGTTTTTTTTTTTTTTCACAGATTTTTTTTTGTTACTTAGAAATGGGCTGGAGACATGAATTGTTCTTTAAATTTTGTTATTTTAATTGTAATTGTATAAAAAGATATGCACCATTTTAGCATTTAACATGCACAAACCTGTATTGTAAATATTGACTTTCAAAGTTTGTTTGTGGTCAAAATCACACCGTTTATGTGACTTCCTGTGTTATTTGTGATGATGTTGATGGAGAATTTAATACTCACAGGGCATACTGAAGGCAAGAGTAGAGAAGGAAAATAAGAAGAAACCTACTTAAGGAATATGAGTAAATGGATGGTAGTTCAAGGACAAAGATGGATGTTAATGGGTCAAAAGTTACTTAGAGTAATAACACATGAAGTTGTAGAGAGCCATGATTGCCTATGTCCTGAAATGTCCTTAAAGGAAGTAATATTAGATGTAGTAGTATTTGTATTTCTTATTATTATTAATCTGTGTGTTCCAATAAAAAAGAATCAAAATAAGATATCATTATTATGGCAGAATATATATAGAGTGGGTTACAGTAGGTTGAACATTGAGATCTGATATTTATGGGGGGTGTTTGGGTGAACTGAATGCTAAAGGTTTAAACTATCATTGTAAAAATTTAACTACTTTCAATAAAGTCTTTATAAAATAATGACCCTAAAGCAGTAGTGTGCAGAAGGGTGCAATGGTCCTGGGCTTCCATATTGGGAGGGCATCCAATCAAAGAGTGAAATAAAAATTTAGCTTAAATTTAATTCAAATAAAGTGTTTATTTCATGTTTTATCTGTTTTTACATATTTAAAATGTCTTCCTTTTTCACATTTTTCAATACTAGGCCCTACTTCCATCTTAGGCACATACAATCAAGGAGTTGGACCTGGGCATCACCAAACCTCTGTACATTACTGCTTTACAGTCCAACTTTCTTACAAGTTTGAATTAGTATTATCACTAATTATACTACTATTTTTCTATGGGCATGTGGCCAAGTGGTTAGAATATTCACTTTCTGAGCATGATACTCTGGTTCAAATCTCACCAGGTTTGAGTTATGAGAAAGGTAACTTTTTGATGTTATCTGTCTGGAGGAGGCAATCTCAGTGTGCAACACCTTTGGAAAATATCTGAAAACTATAACATGGGTTAACCCACACCTTGTGAGTTAAATGGATAGACAGAACCCTTAGGGAGCCATTGGTGGTTGTGCTAGCACAAAGTCATAAGTCAATTTGACTAAGGATTTGAGCATGCTGGCCTTGCTCAGACTCTTGATCAGGCTAGATGACATGCTCTCTCCCAGAAACTAATTAAGATCTGTTTAGTATAGTTGCTGTATAAACCATAAGTGGGCTCTGTAGGTATTGAACAAACACAAATGTGCCTGAGCAGGTGTCTGCAACAGGGATTAACTAGCTGCTCCAGTAAACAGGCATCCTTGGATATGAGTGGCCAGCCACTATTACTACCATTATTTGTCTAGCCTAGAATTTGAATTCTACAAAGAGATGCATTTTTGTCCTGATTTTGGAAATTTTTTTATATTTGTATCTTAAATTATGTGAATTCTAAGATAACATATTTTTGTTATTAACCTTTACATTTTCTCTATCTTATCTTTTTATTGCAATGTTACCTGCTGAATATACTCCAATTATTAAAGTTAGGTTTATTTATTCAGATGTTGTAATGCTAATTGTAGTGGTTGGAGAGTGTTTCAATATTGTGTTAAAAGGATCCTGAGAAATGAGGTATAAGTTATTCTTATTGAAAACTTCTTTTTTATTTCAACTTCACACTGTTTTAATGAATGGAGTTTATTCAGTATAGAATGTTGTGATAAAAAACTGCAATAAGATTAAGAAAAGATGAAAAATAAATAACTATTTTCTGATATTTTTGATAAAAGTAAACAAATATCTCTACTTTTGCAAACAAGAGCTGTTATTATTTTTTTTTCAGTCATCTAAAATATTTCATGATTCAAATTAAAATTTGACATTTGCTATTTGATTTTATTCTTTCACTTACAAAATTTGGCACATCTGTCATCTGAAGCATTCAATAAGAGTGCATTCAAAACTGAAGGCAATTTTCATTGTGGATGGTTTTCTAGATTTTTTTCCTTTTTAATTAATCAAATAGGGCTCAGATATATTCAATAGGATGTATGTTAGGTGACAGATGTGGCTAGTGGATTTCCATAATATATCTTCTTTTTTTCCCATTTTTAACTGGTTATTTATTATTAATCATTTTTTTCTGTAAAGTATGGAACTCTATTCTTCATGAATTTATTTTTTATCGGATAATTATTATGGTACATATACATAAGTTTTTTTTTTTTTTTGCACAATGTATTTTCTGAATAGATGTTCATCATATACTCAAAAAGCCTTGAACAATAAGATTTTATTATTACATATATATATCAAATGCAAATTAATTTTTTATGGAATTATATATATGTGTGTGTGTGTGTGTGTATGTGTCTGTACAGATATATGAAAGATATGATATGAAGATTATATATACTGTAATTTTACCAAGAACAGGGCAATAGATAATGTTTAAAGTGACCTCAGACAATGATCCTTCTTGGAAAGGCTACTGGCAGAAAAAATAATGTATGTGTTAAGGGTGAATGTATGTGTTAAGGGTGAAAGATTACTTTGCCTCTGAAATTTATGCTGGTTAAATGCTTCTGGTAACAGGGTAAAGTTAACAAATCTCCCCCTCTTCTCTTTTTATATAGTGGCAGCTTATTTATCACAGTTTCTACATTAATATATGTTTTTTTAATGGAAGAGAGATTCTCAGCTCACATACATGATCCAAAATCTTGTTAGCCTAAGAGAGGAGTCTTTTCTATCTGGACCTTGGCTTGAACTGGGAATCCATTCAAGTTTATGTATATTACCCTTTGTTCTAAGAACTGCTGTTTTGATTATGAGCCTCTTTTCCAATATTTGAGTAAATGTCTGAGCAGGATCATATTGGGCTGCATTGTCGGTTTTATATATCACTAGAATATTTTCTGGCTTGTCTTCAATACATAAAAGTTCTAGAAGATATTTTCTGTAAAAATGCACACTTCCAGAATATTTGAGAAAAATTAACCTAGAAATAAGTCCTGTCTATAACACCAAAATTAACATTGTTACATTATCTTTAACACTCCTGAAAGATTGAAAAAAAAGCAGAGAGGCACCCTTACAGCGATGAGCAAGTGACTGAAACCAGGCCACAAGATCAGCACCAATAATATTGCTGATTCTTCTTTGTATCTTATCGAGGAACTCTAGGAAATTAGCAGAGTCACCAGACCATATTTGGCAGCAATATTCTAAGCATGGATGAATGGTAGACTTATAGATATGCAAGACAAATTCCAGAGAGAAAAATTGTCTTGCTTGACACAATGAACTGACTTTTTTAGCAGCTGATCTTGTGAAGGATTCCATGTAGTCTTTCCACCTCATGTTAGTCTGAGAAGGTGCAATGAGTCACTTTCTTGAAGGATAGCATCAGCTTGGGATGGTTGTTAATAAAGTTTAAAAACAGTGTAGGACCAAGGATGGAGTCCTCGGGGACAACCATGTTAGTACAAAAGGATTGACATATGGTTTCAGTCATTCCTACCATGATGTCATAGGAATGACTGAATTAGCTCAAAATTATATCCGGAGATACTGTAGCTTTTCCGCTTGTGGAGAAGACCAGAATGCCAGACCCTGTCAAAGGCTTTTGAGATGTCCAGGCTTCACCTTTTTTTTATCTAAAGCACAAGAGACTCTTTCTGCAATTATTGTTAGTACATCAGCAGTTGATCTGACAAAACAAAAGCCATATTTCTTGTCTGAGAAAAGGCCCCATGATGAGAGACAATGAACCAATTCAGCATTGATTAGGGCCTTCAGGAGTTTCTCAAACAGAAGCAGAAGGTGAATAGGCTAATAGTTGGATGGATCAAACAGTTCACCAGAGTTCTTAAAAACTGGAACAAGCAGGAAAGCAGGAGGCAGTGAGGCATTTATTATACAGTTTAGAGAGAGCAAAAGCTAATTTACAGGTACACTTCTTAATGACTATTACAGGGAGGCCATTGGGTCCACATACTTTGTGGGGATCAAAGTTAGAGATGATAGTAAAAACCATGGAAGGTGTTATATGCATATCACTTAATAGAGATTCAGTTTTAGGAGGGAAGTTGAGCAGAGATACTCCGGATGACCCAAGATTAGCATTTGAGGAGAATTTACAGGCAAAGCATTCTACTTATCAACAGAGAATGATAACACATTGATATTGATTGAAGAGGTGGGGAATAGAGACCTTGCATTTATTTAGTACCCTATTACAAAGACACCAGTAGCCACAAGTGTTTAGAGGCTATGCAGTGCCTCATTCTCTCAGCAAACAGAGACTTACTTTTTTGAGGATGTGCTTACATTTGTTACAAGTAGTAGCAAATAGACTTATGTTATGAGAGTTGTCTTGCTTGTATAGTCAGAAATAGTGGTTCCCTTGTGTTATGGTGTGACCCATGGAGAGGATTGTGGTTTCACCTGGTATTCCCAAGAAGGGATGAAAATGTCCATGAAGAAAGCTCAGTGGCCCATTTTTCAGTTGGGAGATTGAAGATGTCAGCTTAAGGTGTGTCACAAAGAAAATCCTGGAATGAGTCCCATTCAGCATGGGAAAGAGGTCTTATAGATAGGGGATTTCTGTTTAATGGATGCTTGGAAGGAGATATCAATAGTTACCACAGAGTGGTCCAAGTTACCAAGAGGGTAGATTGTGAAGCTTGGCAAGAGCAAGGAGAAGAGGTAAGAATAGATTCAGTAGAGAAGCATGTTGCTTGGTTTGCCTAGGGAAAAGAGTGGGAAGTTCACGATTTGAGTGAGGGATTGGGTAATAGAAAAAATTAATGTCTGTATACTGGCATCATCAGTACCTTTTTAGAATGTGTCATTGTGAGCATTAAAGTCACCAAAGACAAAGATGTTCACAGATGACTGGAGAAAAAGTGTCTTTTCTATACTGTCAACTATTGTGTCTAATATACTGCAGTCTTGAGAAGAGGGAGAGTGATAAAGGAAAAAGAGATAGCTGATAGTTTAGTCGCAAAGGATGGAAGCATATGAAAGAGTAGTCAGCAACCTCGAGAGACAATTCTCTGGCCATCGGCAGATTATCCTGGATGTAAACACCAAGGCCATGTATGTAAATGCTGGAATCTTTTTGGCAAAGGGGAGGATACCCTGAAACCAAGAATTCATTGGCTGCAATGGAATAATTCAGGTTGGTTTTACAATGGGCAAAGATATCTGGCGACCGTTCCAGGAGGATGTATTCTACACTGCAGAAGTTGGAACAGACATCACGAATATTGGAGAAAGAAAGATTGAATGGGGTAGGTGGTTTTTTTTGTTTGCTAGTTTAGTTTTATTTCTTTTTGTTGTGATTTCCATGAGATATGTTTTGAGGAGAGAGAGGAAAAAGACCACCATAATTATCACTATCTGTCATCAATGGCAATACAAACCAGCCAGTGTGTAGCTGAAAACAGAGCATAATGTGGCCTCATAGTTTCCCACTGGAAATACATGTAAGGATACCTACCCATGTACAACATAGCACTACAGGTACCCTGATTTTATGTGACTGTTGATAGGAGCAGCCTAAGTGCTACCAAAAAATTTTGACTCAACCAACTGGAAGCTGCACCCAGGAAAATGCCAATCCAGTACCTTCAATAGAAAGTCACAGTCACTGTTTAGTCTGATCACCAAAGAGTTAAGGCATTTAAATCATTGAAGCCCTGGTAAATGAAAGAAAGAGAGAGAACTGGTAAAACATATCTTGAACAGGAAACAAGGGATGAACCTCTGCTAATGTTCAATAGACATGGAAGAAGAATGTATTGAATAATAGGTGAGCCTATCTACTCCTATTAACCTGTAAAAAAAATGGGAGAGAATTTATATTAAGTTATAACTTAGCATAAATTCTGATGACTACTACCAGCTAAAAAATTGGGGTGATATCAGCATTGATAAATAACAGTGAGTAAGCATATTCTAAATTAAACAGGTTGTGGGAGGGTTGAATTAATAATTTCAACAAGTATGTATATATATATATATATATATATATATATAAGCAAATATATGGATATAGATCCGACAGTATGAAGAAAAATATATACGGAAAAAACAAACAAAAATCCTTATATGCAATTATGCTGTTTTAATGTTAATATGTCAACGTTGGACATTTCGGTCTAATAAACCATCTTCAGGACATATTCATAAAATATAATTAACATTATCAATTCAACATGACAAAGATGATGGACATAAGAACAAGACTTATCCAAACAGATAACTGAAAGTTTTATAAGATCAGCGCTCCGTTATATTACATCCGATGCTTGCATCTACCAAATCTCATGCAAAAACTGTGACTTAAAATATGTGGGTGAAACATGTAGGTCCGTAAAATCTCGTGTTTTCAAACATAAACGAGATATTCGCCTCGGAAATTTAAACAATGCTTTAGTTGTAAACATAACTAAAGCAGATCATAATTTCGATTTTGATTCCGTGAAGATTTTAAAATATTTTCATAATAAAAATCTTAGGCGGATTTATGAAGCAGGCATAATATCCATCTCACGCACGGTGAATACTAGACCTGGCTTCTTAAGTATTTCCCCTTTTCTAGCGAGATTAATGCTCGACAAGCGTACATATAAATTTTAGATCAAAATAGAATTCTTTTCATTTTTCATTTTTTATTCAAAATACTCAAATTTTAGGAATACGTTTTCACAGCGTCGCCCACGTGACAACAACGTGACCATGTTTAAAAGGAACGCTGATCTTATAAAACTTTCAGTTATCTGTTTGGATAAGTCTTGTTCTTATGTCCATCGTCTTTGTCATGTTGAATTGATAATGTTAATTATATTTTATGAATATGTCCTGAAGATGGTTTATTAGACCGAAACGTCCAATGTTGACATATTAACATTAAAACAGCATAATTGCATATAAGGATTTTTGTTTGTTTTTTCTGTATATATTTTTCTTCATATATATATATATATATATATATACACACACACACACACGTGTTGAGACAAGAATTAAGAAAAAATTAAAACCACAAAGAAAGAAGGAAGAAAAATATAGAATAATATTCTGAAATAAGATGGAAAAAAAACAAAAAAAAAAGTGACGTTAAAAATAAGAAAATTAAAATGACTAATAATCAAGTGTTCATTTCAGATACCAATATACAATTAAGACTGGCAGTGTTAACCAGGACTGGTGGGCTCTTGGGTGAATATCAGATCAAGAAAGATTTGGTGATGCCAACATTCCAGATAGGAGTGGATATATTTAAATCAAGCCATACTGGTCTTCTTGGACCTTGCCAAAATTTGGATCTTCAATTTTCTTTTCATTTTTTTAACCGGTTTTACATTTCCACATTTATAAAAATGTATACTATTTTGCTTGAAGAAGCTATGTATCTAAGTATCTAAACAAAATGAACCTCTACTCAGTTTTTATCTTGTCATTTGTGTACACACACACACACACACCATATATTATAGGAGATAAATTTCTATATATCAGAACAATGTTATGTAACTGGATGACAAAGTTTTATGGAACCATTTTTGTGACCATTCTTTTTCTCAGATTTTAATAAGTTTAATAAATTTGTCCATTGCCCCTTCCATACTTTTGCAGGAGCAGTATTGAGCTTGACCTACCCACTAATTACAAACAGACAGTCAATTTTAAGGTCAGCAAGGTTTGTTCTAGTTCCTCGTCAATAAAAGGAAGAAAATTAGGCCTCCCCACCATTTTACAAGAGAGTACAGATGTACTTTACATTTTGCAACAATGTTTAGATTTTTTCTTTTTTTTTTTTATTTTATAAAAAATAAATTTGACAACTCATATTATGGAAAGTGGAAATAAGCATCAAATTTTTATATACATTTAAAAATGTTTTGATAAGAATATTATTAGTGAAATGAACAAGATTTGTTTCCAGGGTGGCGGACTTATTAGAGGTGGTGGGCTATTGACATTTTTTTTTTTTTTTATAAGGTGATAAATTTGGCTGCTCATGTTGGTGTTGGGGTGTAGCTGAGATGACAGTCTAGCTACACACACACAGAAAATGGGTATTTTTTTCATAGTGAAAGAAAAATAGATTTGTTAACTAGCAATAACATATTCAGTGTGATTGTGTGGCGAGGAGTGGGTACATATAGTGACAGGTAACCATCCTACACAAAAGAAATTGATTTTTTTCAATAGGTGAGGAGTAATAGATTTGATCTCATATTGAGTTGAATGGGTACATATGGTACATGACATTTGACACACAACAGAAAATGATGTTAAACAGAGGTTTGGGAGATGATTGTTATGTTAAATAAACTGTAATTTCAAGTAAGAAAGACTTGCTTTTTTACATTAAATGTGATAAGTAAAACAACAATCTTGAAGAAAAAGAAAATTGCTGTGGAGAAACTTTTCAAGAAAAGTAGGAATATTTATATTTTACTAGACCACCTATAAACCAGTAAAATTGCAGATTAAGCCCCTAAAAGCAATTGTAATGAAAATTTCCATTCTGGTGTAAATTTTCATGCTTATTTTGAAAATAACAATAAAAGTTTGTGGAACTGAAACTGTTTAGGAGTTATCGACAATATAAGTTTGGCCTTATTTGTGTTGCAGCTACAGCCCAGCCAATATTACTGGAATTGTTTACATACATTTACCTTAATTAGCAATGCGCAGAAACTTTCTTAGTTAACAGCCTTTTTACAGATCTTCTTACTCATCTTGATTACTGCCTGCATTTAAAGTTAATGCGTTGCGCAGTAATCAAGACAAGTGAAATTTCCATACATGATTACTCAAGGCAAATGTATGTAAACATAGCCAGTAATGGCGGCCAGGCTGTAGCCACAATGCAAATAAAGCCAAACTTATATTGTTGATAACTCCTAAATGGTTTTCTTCTACAAATTTTTATTGTTATTTTCAAAATAAGCATGCAAATTTACACCAGAATGGAAATTTTCATTACAATTGGTTTTCTGGGTTCAATCTGCAATTTTACCTTTTACACCAGAATTAAGTCACTTAAGTCAAATGCAATAAAAAAAATTAATACACAAAAGTTTACTTTTTTTAGAATAGAATTGGAAACTATCATACTAGGCCTTTCCACTCAAATAATAGTAGCCACCTGGTGACAATTTATACTGATTTTAATATTTACCACATTATAATTTTCAAAGGTGAAGGTTGCCATACACACACACAAAAAAATACTAAAAAGCAATCATCTGCTTATGGAGATTCATATTTATTGAAATAATATAAATATGGATGCCTTCTTTTTGTTTATTTAGTTTCATTTTTTTTTCTAGGTAATTTTTTTCAAAATAATAATTATATTTTGTATTATACTGGCCTTCTAAAGAAGCTCCAGGGATACAGTGTCAAAGGGCAAATATTTGGTTTAATTCACTCATTCCTATCAAGTCATGAAATGAAGGTCTTGTTGAACAGGTTCACCTCCAGATCCTTTCATATGAATGCGGTGGTCCCCCATGAATCCCTAATGAATGCTGTTTTTGATCTTCATCAATCCTGATGTCATCTGTTCCCAACTAGGTATTTGTACAGATGACAATACCATTTACTCCTGTCTCAATAGCAAATACATCAGATCTGAGAAAGTAGACCTTACTGCTGTGATTGAAAAAGACCGCCAGTCAGTGATTAACTGGGGCAAGAAATGGCTTGTAAATTTTAAAGCCTCCAACACAAAACTGCTTTCATTTAACCATCACAAGAACCTTTTCTGCTTGCTATCAGTATGGCTGATGCTAGACTCCAGGTGAGAAACACACTATGTCTTATTTGCCTCATGTTTTCTACTAACATGAAGTAGAGTGACTATATTGAATCAGTTGCTTTGTGTACTACAAGGAAATTTGGGTCACTATGCTGTGCTAGAAAATTTTTCTTGTCATAATCAATCTTGCATATTTACAAATCTACCATTTGTCAATGCATTGAATTTTGTTGCCATATCTGATCTGGTGCTCCTGCTGTACATTTCAAGATTCTTGACAAAATCCAAAGAAGGATCTGTAATGTAATGGATCCTGACTATGCATCTTAACTTCACTAACGTGACATGGCTTTCCTCTGTCTTTTCTACAAATATTTCCATAGTAACTGCTCTAACAAGCTTTTTTTCTCTAGTACCCTGAATACATGTATTTAAGTGTGCTACTAAATTAGTGTCTGGGTACCACCTTTTACTGTTGAAATAGCTAAATGCAACCACCACTTCTACTCCAACAGTTTCTTTTCTTATACTTCTCACCCATTTCCTTGCTTCCCTGATGCCTACTCTCTTCAAAAATTTAAATGCAACATCAATTGCCATCTTCTGTCTTCTTGAACCTCATTCATCTTTTGTCCTTTCCTAAATCCTCCCTATTCTCAGTGTACTCTTTACTGCCTGTAAACTGCTGCATACTAGTTACATTATTGCCTTGCCTGGGATGAAATTATTAAAATATACATTCTTCCTCATATTTATTTTAAAATATGTAATGGCAGCAAACCAGCATGCATCTATTTATTTATCTATCATCACATCATGTGACACAATTTTCCAGTCATAAAGACCACATCTTACAATGGCACACTCACATAGCCTTTTTACCTATCAAGTATCATATATGTGAGATATTTGTTTGCAAAAAAAGTTGTATGTAGTGAATTGTATAGATGTATGTTATGTTATGTATATTTAAATTTATTTAGTAATGTATTGTTTGTTTGTTTTTCACACACATAATAGTTGGAATATAATATGCATGTGTTTGTTTATATATGTGGATTGATATAAGAATGTGTATTGAAAACAAATACAGAATTTCCTATTAAAATGCTGTAAAAACAGAAAAAAACTGCCCTAGCTCAAGAAACACTTGTCTAATCTTAATGAAATTTGGCACAGCACTTGGCAGGGGTTCAGGGTACAATATGCTCCTAAATTGGTTGGAGTATCATGTATCATTTATGCTGTATCTTGAAATATATATATATATATATATATATATACACAACATTAAGATTTTAGTGTTCTAGAGATGACAGAGGTAAATAGGATCGCCAACTGTCTTGGAAAATGTGAGATTGTCCTACATTTTGAGAATTGATGATTTGTTTTAAAAATAGTGTAAATTTTGTTTTTTTAAAGATGAACTTGACAAAATCTTTCATTCATATGTAGATTCATAGCATCATTACTCAGTCATTAAAATGACTTATGAAATGAAAGAAGATAGATCTGGAAAATATACCATATATGAAAGAACTCCTAATGATTTACTGTACTGTATTGTATTGCAACAGTTTCATCAGCTTCCAGTAATTTATAATAAAACAAAAATTTTATTTGAATTCCACCAAACACAGAAAAAGTTTTTCTTCAATAGATTCCATTTGGGTTTCAATGATAAAATCTTTCCTGGAACTAGCCATGATTTCTTCATTTATTGTTTCATCATCAATCTAAAAATGAATTTTTTAAAATATGAAACAAGAATAAAAAGGCTAGTGTTCCAGTTTTGCTCAATGTTTATTTCTCTAATTTTATTAGAAACTAGTTTTCCTATCTTGTGAATTGTTTGTCAATGCTTATAAAAAATACTATAGTTGACTCATTCAGCTCTAATTTATCTATAAGTTCATATATTGTTTGTACTTCATCTTCCTTAAAATTTTCTCCTGTTTTCTTGTTCTGAGATCTTTTTATATCATTTTTTGTGTTTGAGCTTAAAATCTTTTTTAAAATCTTTCCAAATCATTCCCATCACATACTTGTGCTCATTGCATCATAAAGTTCAGACTTTAGAGATCCACTGACTAGATTCTGCTGTATTTTTTCTCACATTAAACAATAGAACTAAATAATGTCAATGTGCTTTTTATATTCAACCAAAATTCAGAAATTTTAAAATCAATCATATTCACCATCTAAGAGATAGATCAAGTATCGACCATCATAAAGACTGAAAAATAAAATTTACAAATTGGTCAAACTCAAACAAAAACATTGTTTTCAATCGTTATGAGTCTCTACCAATTGAATAGAATTTTATTATAAACAATTGTCTTGTAAATGGAATTTTTAAAGCATTCTGAATGTAAAAATAAAGAAAAAAGTGTGCAAGACAATAAGAAACACTACATGCCAAAAAAAAAAAGTGAAGTTTTGTTGAAATCAGTTGAAAATGTAGGTAGCCTTTCTGTAATCTTTTAGTTTTACAATTTATGATTTTTACTTATTGAATACAGTAAAAAAATTGCATATTTTGCTTGTGGTGATTCATAATTAGAATTCTGATTTGAATATATTTTCCACTCGTTGTTTCTAATACAAAAAATATTAACTTTATTTGGGTTTATTAATTATGATCTAACAAATCTTATTCATTTAGTAACCTTTCTGTAATAATAATCTTTTACAATTTATGATTTTTACTTATTGAATATAGTAAAAAAAATTGGAAACCATGTGTATTTAAAGTAGTTTCCCGTTCTGGTTATTATTTTTAGTTAGTGTATGTTTAGATTTCATTATCTTTCCCTAAAGATAAAGAATTTATTCCGATGTTTGTATTCGTACAATCAGTAGAGATCATTAGATTATTGTTTAAGGTTGATGGACATGCATGTCTTAATTAGTTTTTTTTTTTTTTAGGAATTAGTCAAACCCAAACTCAAACAAAAACATTGTTTTCAATCGTTATGAGTCTCCCGATTGAATAGAATTTTATAAACAATTGTCTTGTAAATGGAATACTTAAAGCATTCTGAATATAAAAATAAAGAAAAAAGTGTGCAAGAGAATAAGAAACACTACCTGCCAAAAAAAAAAAAAAAGTGAAGTTTTGTTTTATCGTCTGAAAAATATAGGAAATCCGCTCCCATATTTAAAGGAACCCACACACACAAACAACCCGATGTGAGTTGTCCCCCTTCCATTTTCACGATGTCTCTTAATTGTGTTTTCAAATTGATTTTGTGCAAAAACAATTATATTTTTCCCATTTTTGGCACTGTTAGAACCACCACAAGGTAATTTTATGTAGTCCTGTGAAGTTTTGTTGAAATCGGTTGAAAAATGTAGGAAATCCGATCCAGTATATAAATGTAACAGACACACACAATCTATGTTTTATAATAAGTAAGATAATAATAATATATATATATATATATATATATATATATATATATATATATATATATATCTGCTCTACTTTGTATTGAGCACTCTTTTAAGAATAGTAATTGTTGGTTATTGGAATTCATTCGTATACACCAATCATATACTTGGGTATATATATATACATATACATATACATATATATATATATATATATATATATATATATATATAAAATATATAACGTCATCCACAGACAGACTGTTTCGCAGCTCATCAGTGTGGCTAGACATCCGGTTGCCTCTAGCTAGGATCGAAACCCGACTGAATTGGTGTCAGTCGGCGATTCTAACACTAAGCCGTCAGCGCACGGCAGGGATATATATATATATATATATATATATATATATATATATATAATTATTTATTTAAAAATATGATTCCAAATCGCTACATAAGAGGTCTCATGTTTCAAAACAAGAGCCGAAAACTTCAATATAATCCTTTAAATTAAATTGAGTTGAAATTAAAATGGGCTCCGTTCCATCTTCAAGCGAAATTTTTGTTGGAGTAACGTATATCTGAAATTTACTTGTTTTAAAAATTGAAATCAAAATCCCCATGGTAACAGCTAGGGTGAATTGTCTAAATTGGGTAGGCGAGTGTAGGGTGTTAATAATAAGTAGCGGTATAGAGATACTTTCAAGGTGTCAAGTCGGGGAAAGGTGGGGGTGTCAAAAATGAAACGGAAGATGTATTAGCCATCATCTAGTTTGCTTGTCTATGGAGATTTATTTATTTATTTTATTTTATTTTATTATGAAAGGGAATTGTGCATATAAAAAAGAAAAACTTTCGTAATGTTTGTTTTTGATGACTTCATAAAGGGTTATCTTTTATGTAAGGTATTTAAACTACTAATTTAGGCTATGGATTATGAAGGGTGTTATGTTGTATGCATGTTTGTAGTTAATTATTCCTACTATGAATCTGATGATTGGGCTATTTGTTAAACAAGTTATATAAATTTTTTTATCTAATAATTCAAACCAAAAATCTGATGATGCCTACAAAAACCGTTAACTCGTGTCTATTATTTAATAGATTATTATTATATATATAAAATATATATATATATATATATATATATATATATATATATATATATAAATAAAATATAATATATATATATATATATATATAATATATATATATATATATATATATATATATATATATATATATATATATATATATATATTATAGATTTTTACATGCAGACAAAAAATTACTCACTACAAAGATGCATTCTTGTTTTGATGCATTACGTGCATCCTGACTGGTGAGAACTTATGGACAACTCTATTCAAAAACAAGCCACCTTATTTGCTTAAAAAACTATAGGGAGAAACACCTTCTTTTTTTTGTTGTTATTTTTGGGTTATTTTTTATTAGAATTGTCCATAAGCATTTTTAGTTCTCACCAGTCAATAATGCATTGAAACAAGAATGCATCTTTGTAGTGAGTAATTGTTTTTGTCTGCACGTAAAAATCTATAATAAATAATTATTGCTATACCCTTGGTATTGAGCTCTTTTTTGAATTAATGCTGTGAACATTAGAATTTATATTATTTTCATTCTCATTACATTTGGAGATATATACCTTGTATACACAGAAATGGCAGAAAGATATAGTTTTATGCATGTAATATTTTCATGAATTGGTTAATAATTGTTTCAAGACATGTTGTGTGGAATTAACTTCTGTCCATATATAAAAAAAAACTAATGTGTAGACCGAAAATATTAATTCATTTTTAATGTTATAACTTAACCACTGAAAATTGACAGTTTTTTTTCTTTTTTTTCAAATTGACTGTCTCTATTTTTAAAACTGATCATGAAATAAATGTTTGTGCCAAATATTTACTGACTTGATAAAGTAGTCTGTCCAAAAAGAATAAAATTCTGGTGTTTGTTTACACTCTGGAAATAGGACCAGGCTGATAAGTTTTCAGCCCCCACTTCTTTATTATGTAAATTATAAATTGTTCATTATATGTTTATCTTGTTATTTATATTTATTAAAGATTTTCATGATATAATCAATTATGAACAAAATATTAAAAAATTATAAATTGTACAGTGTAACCCGGATATAAGAGAGTTGTCGGGACCAGAGAAGAAGTCTTTTATATCCGGGTTTCTCTTATATCCGGGTTTGGTCTATTTTGTTTACATTAACACAGGTTCTAATTTGGGACCAGAGAAAATCTCTCTTATATCTGGGTTACACTGTAGTTACACCCCCACTTTTTTCCCTAAAATAATTTGCTGAAAAAATATCTCTTGTGTTTTATACATTAAATTATTTCTAGTAGGCTAATATTTATACTGTATGATACCAGTATCTGTACCTGGTCTATATGGATAATATTGTAATATTAAATGTAAAGGAGTGTTTATGTGAGGGTGGTAAAAGTTCTCAAGCTAATCAAAAAGATAATCTTAAAAATGTTTGTTATTTGGTCAGATTTTGGTGTGTAGAGCAAAGAACCTTACAGTGCTCTTTTGTATATACCTAGAAAGACTGTAATATGAATGTTAAAATTTATAAAAAGCAGTATAAAACTTTAATAAAATCATATATGACAACATTCTTAAAATAATACTCTATTTACACTGTAAAAGTTAAATGAGAATTGTGAAACTACTAAGCCACTGGTAATATTAAAATAATAAGACTGACTAAAAGAAATTGATGTTCCATTAGATCTCTTTCAATATTTGAATCTTGAGAATATTGTGACATTTAATCAATATCTTATCTGTGCTCATAATTCTAATGTTGTAAAAGTTTAATGTAATTTTCTTTCTTTCATTGTAGTTGTAAAATTTATAATCTTTTTTTTTATTTTCCATGTTGTAAAATTTACATTTTCCTTTTTGAAGATAGAACATTTGAATAAAAATACCTTTTATCTCTTTTGTAAACTTTTGACAGCAGCAAAAATAAATTAACAAATTGTTTTGCTTTGTTATTTTTATTATAATCTTCAATAAAATAGTCATATCTCTTGATTTTGTCTTAAATATGAAGAATATACTAAAAGTATGCGTATTTAAATCACTCAGGAGTTAAATGTTGTAGTTGTTATTTACAGACTAGAAAAGATTTTATTTTTTCATAAATATGGGTTAAAAATATGAGAAAAATATTTCTTGAAAAGAGTGTAAAACTTTTGAAATAAAATTCCTATGCATAATCTGAGATGTAATAACCTTAATACCATGTTTGTTTCTGTTTTTTAAATTCTTATTTTTTCTTTGATTTTTAATTTTCAACCATCATCATTTGAAATTTTGTCTGCTCTGTCAGTTGCATTGCTTTTGTGGAATAGTTTGAAATAATGCAAAAAAAAAAAAAAAAAAAGAAGCATAGTAAAATGAATAAATAAATGAAATATTGGAATAATACTAAATATTATTTAAAGTCTTAGAGAAAAACAATTTTTTTAACCAACTGATAATATTAAATTGTTTTATCCCCACTCTGACAAGACTGCATTTCTAAAGCATTCAATCCTAATCAAACTCTGTCAGTGCACATATCACTGAACTTTTAATTCATAATCATATGTATTTCTTCATGTACGACATGTTTCTTTTCAACCTGTTCTCTCTGTGTATGTCACTTCAGGATGTGGACAATCATGGCTCCTCATAACTTCCTGTCTATTGTTAATCTCAATAATACTTGTTCTTTATAACCCACTTTTGTTTTTTTTACTCCATTAAAGTAGGTTACTTATGTGTATACCCCTCCAACCGGGGGGAGGGCAGTAATTTGGGGCATTGCGTTGTGACCCTTGCTATCTTATCAACATTTTCTTTTTTTTTACCTACATTTATATATGTTACAAATTAAACTAAGCACAACTGAATATTAAAGAATGAAAGATTTTTGTAGATTTTGACATCATTCTGGGTCCTTTTTTGTTGTCCAAATCTGTGAATTTGTTTTGCTCATGCTAAGTCTTGAAAAAATACATGATATAAAATTCACTATTTTTTTTATCCTTAATATTGAATGTGTTAAAATTATTTAACTTTTTAACAAGAAAAATTTCAAGTCTATGTTAAAAATTGTGATAAAACATTGTTGATTTATCTAAGATGGAATGATCTATTATGACATCCCTAATTTGTATTTATTTACATTATTTATTTTCAATTCTTCTAGTTGAATTGTTCACCTATATTGTATATGGTCCATTATTGTACATAATTAGGTTACAAAAAAATTTCTATTTTATATGAATACTACCCTATAAAGATTGAGATTTAATAGAATGGTGGGCCATATCATAGATTCTGAGGAGTAACATAGATTCGTGATGGTGGTGGTGGTGGTGGTAAGTGCATATCATAGATTCAGGGGTGGTATGAGACTGTTGTACCAACCCTATTTGTTACTTTCCTCTACTTCTCTTGTCTTTTATGCTTCCTGTAAGTATTCAATTTATTTTTATTGCAGCTTTTGTAAATTTCTATATCGGCATCTGTTTGAAAGTTATGTTAGATTTGATGCTATGTCATTTAACAATTATATCATTTTGATTGTTTGACTGAATTAAGACTAAATATTGTTTTGCATAAACCAATATTAGCATAGTGAGTACTTATTTAACAACTAGTCACAAAAAAAATATTGGATACAAGTATGTAACCCATCTTCACTCCAACCAAACCACTAAAAATCATAGAGAAAAAGAAATGCTACTGTAGCAAATGACCACATCTTTGAAAATAAATCAAGAATTATCATTTTTTCATTATTAGAAAAGACCCTTGAATCTTAATGACTTGAACAAAGATGGTGGTTTAGCAAATCTATTTTCAAAACTAGATCTATCATTAAATGTTTGTAAAGCCAGATTTTTTGTTTGCATATATTTGCAAAGCCAGATTCATTTACATCTGCTTGAAAGCCTAGAAACACTTTTTATATCTGTTTGAAATCATAGATTTGCTCTTTACATCTGTTTGCAAGCCTAGTCTAGCTCTTTACATCTGTTTGCAAGCCTAGTCTAGCTCTTTACATCTGTTTGCAAGCCTAGTCTAGCTCTTTACATCTGTTTGCAAGCCTTGTCTAGCTGTTTATATCTGTTTGCAAATTTAAGACTAATCTTTTGAGGCAGATGAAATATATTTGCTTTATTGCCATATGAGAAATTACAGTGGTTTGCATTTGCATTGTTTGGGTTTCACTAATATATCTATGAAGCTTACCATCTAATCAAGTAAGTTATATACATTGTTTTTTTTAACTAACCAGCAATTGTCTGTACTTAAATTTAACAACATTTATATGAGAAAAACAAGAAAATAGAAGAAAAAATTATCAAATAATTTTAATTATAGGTATTCATCTGAAAGAGCCACATCTCACTTGCTTTATTGACTAATGAATTATCTTAGTATTCATTGTCACATATTTTTCTTGATTGCTAATTGTTATTTTTTAATCCTTTAATACCACATTCAATTTTTTGAAAAATATCTTTCCTTTGAAATTTTGTCTCACTTTACATAATCTGTTACTACATTGCCTAAATAGTTGGATTTCTGTGCCTACTTGATGTTTTCATCTCTAATGTGTAGTTCCCATTTTGCTCATAACCATACATTCTATCTTTTTATTTAGTTTTTTCTTCTTGTTTTTCTCAATTACTTTGTTTAATAGTTATTTCAGCTTTCCTTCTGAGTCAGCCATCAATACAGTGGTATTTTCATAGCACAAGTTGGTAAGGTTTGTTAACCAGATAAAAAGAGAGAATATTGTTCATATTCTAAGTGATATACACGAAGTATATGATTGATGCTGTAGTTTCTAGAATTCTGACAAATATATTTATTCATATGAATTTATAGCATCATTATTTGGTGATCAAAGTATTTGTCTTGACTTTTTATGATTTATGCTTGCCTTTTATCTAAATTGTTTATTCCAACATAAAAGAATGATTTCACTTGCCATTTATTGAATTCTTTGAAGGATATTTTGATATCTTGAACTTATTGGAACTACTGACAAGATAAGGAGTGTTGCAAGATGCAAAACAAGTGCTTTTGATAATATACCATATGTAGAAGAATTACTACATCCAGTATAAATAATAATACTAATAAATGTATTAGCATTAGGTATTAGTTTAAAGATTTTTTATTATATTGTTTAAAAGATATTAGTGATAGAATTAATGGTGTTGATAATATAATGTGTGTATAAGAATTTCCCACTCCAGCTCCATAGCTGTTTGCTGCATCATATTGTTATGTAGGAAATTCCCCAGTGGTTTCTTACTAAGATGTTTTTTCTGTTTCAATATGTTCTTTAAACAAGACATTTTCTCACTACAGAATTTTACAGTAACAGTTTGTTCTGGTTTTAACAATTGCCAATGACTATCTTGTCTAAACATTTTTGTTTTCTTTGTTAAGCAAAAAAGAAAAAGATAAGAGTTTAAATATGGATTGATATTCATTTATTACAGTTTTTCTCAGAGAGGTTTACTTAACTTTTGAAGTTCTTTAAAAAGCATGTTCTTTATGTATTATAACTGTTTTCACAAGCAATGAAAAACTAAGTAAATTTCAAAAGAGATTTCTAGCATTTTTCTTATATTGTGCAAAAGATGGTGCTGGGAATTATTTTGCAATACATTTTCCCTTGTGTAACAGTCTTTTCTGTCATTGTTGTTAGATGAATAATAATAATAATATTATTAATGAGTAGGTGGTCCTCAGTCAGAAATACCTTCAGTTTGGGTAACCCAGTCCACTCATACAGTCTCCATTTGAGGATGTTTCAAAGTATCTAGATATGAGTCTCAAGTATGATGCTCTCCAACTACTCTGGATCATGAACAGAGATTCACAGTGTGCATCAGCCCTGAGGGGTCATACTCAACTAGTCAGGTAACTAAAAAAACTAATCTGTTGTACTGCATGAGATATTTAATTAAGACAAAACCAGTACATATTAACATTGACAATCAATTAAATTCAGAATATATGATAGACAATATTATTATTATTGGGTATCCTTAATTTAACTTGAATTGAGCAAAATCCCATTAAAACAAAGTTTTAATTATTATTTAATAAGTTATTTTATTATATTACTAGCAGTAGAGCCCGGCGTTGCTCGGGGATGTAACAGTAAGAGATAGATCAAGTATCGACCATCATAAAGACTGAAAAATAAAATTGACAAAGATTATTGTTTAAGGTTGACAGACACGCATGTCTTAATTAGTTTTTTTTTTTTTATGAATTGGTCAAACTCAAACAAAAACATTGTTTTCAATTGTTATGAGTCTACCGATTGAATAGAATTTTATTATAAACAATTGTCATGTAAATGGAATTTTTAAAGCATTTTGAATGTAAAAATAAAGAAAAAAAGTGTGCAAGACAATAAGAAACACTACCTGCCAAAAAAAAGTGAAGTTTTGTTGAAATCGGTTGAAAAATGTAGGAAATCCAATCCCATATATAAATGAAAACACACATACACAAACAACCTGGGTTTTATAATAAGTATAACTCGATATGAGTTGTCCCCCTTTCATTCCGTGAAAGCGATGCCTCTTAATCGTGTTTTCAAATTGATTTCATGCAAAAACAATTGTGTTTTTCCAATCTTTGGCACTGTCAGAACCATCGCAAGGTAATTTTCCATAGACCTGTGAAGTTTTGTTGAAATCGGTTGAAAAATGTAGGAAATCCGATCCAATATATAAACGTACAGACACACACACACACAGAACCTGGGTTTTATAATAAGTAAGATTATATAATGATAACTCCTTACCTCAGAAATTGAGACAGAAAGTAATTTTATATTCAATACAAGCAGTGTAGGTTAGAACTTTTCAGACATTTTGCATTAGCTATACACTTTTTAAAAATACATTTTATGATATTAATTTTATTGACCAAGTTTAATATATAATTTAATAAGTATATAAAAAGAAAAATTCAATGAAAAATTTAGCTAGTAATTGAAGAAAAAAGATTAGTAGTGTGCTAAACTATCATGTAACACTAGTTTGTAAAGTTCTGGGTTAGGTAATGAGGTAAATAAAAGATCACTGTATCTCTTATTTCATACTTTCTTTCTGAGATTATGTCGCAGTCAGATATTTGTGTTTTATCCTATTGCTGGAATAAAAAGCCTTGAAAACAGACAGAAATTTAAAAAGAACTAATGCAGCAGCAGAAAAGATCATTTTTCTGCTTTCAAGGTCCAACATGTGACTGAGAGGTCTCATTTTTAACTCAGCCTTTAAAAGTTCTAAAAAAATATAACAAAAAAAGCAACAAGCTGTCCCTATCTTTATCAAATAGTTTGCTTTGATAATGACTTTGATAACAGTAAATAAAATCAGAGCTTCTTTGCCTCTACATCGTAAAACACTTCTTGTACTTAAATTCTTTAGTAATTTATTTTCATAGATAACATATTGAATATTTTATAAATGTTTTATATGAATTTTATATAAATCTGTTTGTGTAGATTCTATAAGAAACTTCATGTAGTTAAATCATTAGAATTTTACAATAGGCACTGTGACCAGAAATAATTAATTTTAAAAAAAAACTTATTCATATTTTTGAAAACTTATTTCTCTCTCAAAGCAAGATGATAATGCCACTAGGACACAGGTGGTTACAAGGAATCAAAGAAAATGGAAGAATTTAGTGTGGAGAAGTGAGAAAAAGGACAATAAAGAAACAGGATTTAGGAGGTCAGAAGATGGCAATTGATGTTGCATTTAAATTTTTGAAGATTGTAGGATTTAGCATCAGCCATGCTGATGGTACGCAAAAAAGGTTCTGAATAAAAGCAGTTTTGTTTTGGAGGGATTAAAATTTATAAGCCATTCCTTGCTTACTGATTGGAGGTCCTTTTCAAGAGCAGTTACGATTGGAGGTCCTTTTCAAGAGCAGTTACCAGTTTTACCTTGTTGGATCTGTTGGATTATGAATTAAGTACTCCAGTTCAAAAATTTTTTAATTTAATAAAAGTTAATAGAGCAGTTCAGTTTCCTATGTAAATTCATTGAAAACACATGTTCTCCCTTACAGAAGTCAAAATAAATATGCTTATATGATGTGAATTCTTAAAATTATTTAAAATAATTTTTTTTTTAAATTCATAATCTTGAGTCCATAATTGATAGTGTTATATAAAACAAAAAAACCCCCTCCAGATTATGAATTTCAAAAATTTTAAATTCTCTCACATTTTAAGAAATCCTGTTATTTTGGTTTCCATGGGTGGGTCAGTTTAATGTGAATTTACATAACAAATTGGATTCCACAATTAACTTAGAATTAATAAAAAAAATAATTTGGTAAAAAACATTTTTTCTGGTCCCAATGCCTCCATTGTTAATTCTTATATCACTTGATTTTCACAAACTTTTTATAAGAATTGCTTAGGTGTTTAGTTTTGATATTGAGTTTGTTAAAGTATTAGTAATTGCTAAGCTTATTTACAAAGCAATAAGTATAGGACCCTCAATGAGGATCTACCTCATGACAGTAGTAATGATCATCTAGACTAGCTTACTAATAACTATTCCATGATAGAGTATCTTATAGTAAATACTTAGTCTGGTACAAGACTATATGGCTGGTGCATGGGTCTCATGGAACCCCCTGAATCTAAAATACAGGTCCCTCCACTCTACTACATCTCAATTTTCATAAGGTAGTTGTCATATAAAATACAAATTTTACTGTAACATAATTATGTACAATAATGGATCATATGCAATATAGGTGAGCAATTCACCTAGCAAAAAAGCAAATGTTGATAAGATAGCAAGGATCACAAAGCACTGTGTCCAATCAGGCTTGTCTACTTACCCTGGTTGCTGGATTTGGAGGTAGTACACACCAGCCCTGACTCTAAGTGTGGAAAAAACTCATTACAATAGTAATAGTCTATTTGTGTAGCTTGTGAACCATTACACTCCAGCTTTACTAATTGTTTTGTTCTTAATGATTCTGATAAATGAATAAAATCTAAGCTTTTTTTTTGTTTTAGCCATCATAAGAAGCTTAAACCTCTTATAGATAAATTGTTTGGATATTGATTTTCATATATAACCTATTAAAGAATTTATATAAGTTGCCAATACAAACAGTAGTTCAATGTATTGATGGGTTAAAGTGTTATTTATTTGCATAGCTGTATAATTTTATGGACAAGTAGAGGAAGTTTTTCTTTGGAGTTTTTGAAGTGGTTTCTTAATATATCAAGGCATTTTGTAATGGGTATATTAGTGTATGATGATTTGATGTAAGCTAGCCTCTAGATTAAGTCACCAGAATTTTTAATGTGTGTTGGATTGATGATGCCTAAGGACAGTTAGGATTTTTGCAATTACTTCAATTTGTGTAGTGCACTTTTGATGCCAGACAAATGGATCTGATAGGTATGTTGGGTTTGTGTGTTGTGGGTAAACTGTATTAGAGTGATATTCTAATTGTCTAGTCCAGGATTTGTTTTCATTTTTAAATAGTTTCTTGGACTGTTTTGTTCAATAAAACAGAGTATTTTCTAGTGTATAAATATATTGTTATTCTATCTATATTCTTTCTGTGTTTTATACATATGTAAAAAGTTAATAGATAAAAGATGTAATAAACAAATTTAAGGCAATCTAGAATAATATTCATTTGCCTTTGTACTTGTTGACAATAGAATAAAAAGGAAAGAATTCATATTACATTTCATTGAAATAAAACAAAATAAAAGTCATTGACAGTAAAAGAAAATATGTGAAGTCCTCGGACTGTCTGGAAAGTATTCAGTTATTTTCAATTATATTCTGAAATTGATGACAAGAAAACCCCAAATTACATTTAATATAATATACTATATTATAGATGAAAATACTGACTGTATAGATAAATATTAACCTGCCAGATAGCAGGTTAATATTTATCTAGACTTTATACTCTCAACTTTATACATGGAAATATGAAAAAATATCTTTATTTTTGAGGGGTAGAAGGGAATATTATATGTTGTTACAAAGAGTAGGTTTTTTTTGTTTTTTTATCTCCATTTTATGTTTGGTAAGTTGAAGTTGGAAGAGCAGCTTTGTCATAAACATTGGCATAATCTGCCAGACGGAGGCGTACAGGTTGATAGAGACAGAAACAAATTAACTTCTTACTGCTGTCAATGCATTTTCTGGAATAAGAAAAGAAGGTGAAGAAAATTATCAGCTATTAATTTTATAGCTATTTACACTGTTTGGACTATTGTCCTCATCACTGTTGCCATATTCACAACATTTTGGCCGTTGTATGCTTTCAAGGACACATGGTCTAGTGGAAAAAAGTGTTGGTTGAATCCAGTGACTTGACCCAAAGAGTTATGAGTTCAATACCTGGCTACAGCAGAGGTGAATAAAAACTTGGAGATTTGAGTTAAAGGGAAATAACTGATACTAATATATCTGAAAGAGGCATGGCATGTGGAACTAGAACAATCTACATTGGTGGGGGAAATAAAGGATTCAATTCCAAATTCTAGTTACCTGAAGGAGGTTTGAGTGTATAATGACTGAAATGTCATGAATATGGCAACAGAGATGAGGATATCAGTCCAAACAATGAAAATCATGTAAAAAATTACAATATCTCATCTCAGAAATATAGACAGATATTAATTTTGTTCTGGTTTCTTCAAACTCTTTGATACTTTTTGCAAGAATAAAAAAGATGTTATAAAAATAACATAAAGTGAAGATTAAAAGAAAAAAAAAGAATATATTCATGTGTTTGTGATTACCTAACATTCACATATAGTATTTTATAAGTCAGGTAAAAGACCACATTAATGCGGTATACCAGTATGACTCAAGATCACTACACAAACTAATTGATCTCCAATAAAAGCTTGCTAACCATCAAGCTGCAACCTGGAAGTTATTTACTAAGCATGATATAGTATGGTACAGGGCCATAGAAATTGAGCAGCTAGTAGAAAATGAACACAATGAATATTCAAATTAATCTGAAACAAATTTACTAAAGACAAGAAGAGGGAAGTTACATACTTTGGATAACTTGTACTTGTCTGGTACAAGGCCATGGGAAAGGATAAACCAACACAGTGAATTCACTAGACTAGTTGATTTACAACACAAACTTGTTAATTATAAGACTACAATAGAGAAGTTATTTATTAAGAATAACTTAATTTGGTACAAGACTACTGTAACTGGAAGTCTGTATATTAAAATCACACACACTATCTATCTCTGTCATGCATTTATAATGCAGTGTATTTTTAAATAGATATCTATCAATAGATTTATCTTATTCTAGATGTGTGCATCTATTTCTGGAAAACCATGAGTTAGGAAATAAAATAATTAAACTTTTTATTTATTATTTGTTTGTCTGCCTCTCTCTCTTTCTCTCTCTCTCTCTCTTATAGTGCTGAGGCATGTGTTATTGAAGACTATGGGGCTTTTCTGTTTAATAATCTTTCTTTCAATTTTTTTTCTTTGTATTTGGGTATAAGTTGATGAAATACCAAAAACCTCTACAAAAACAATTGCAAAAAACGCTTACAAATTCTCAAAGCCATTACAATACTGGTAGAAACATCTTAAATATATTAAATAACTAATCCCTAAATAATAAATACCAACCCCCTCCCAACTGCTAATGAACTAATCCAACCACACAGACTGAATACCCAAAAATATTATTTATAAAAATAAAAAACAACCTACTTAAAAGCAAAAGCTTTACAGCCACGATGACAGTTTATGACAACTGAAAGCACTCAGCAAAAACATTAAGGACTGGGATATTTTTTCAACAACTTAGACACAAAAGCAAAGAAACTTGTGAGAAAGCAAGAAAAAATCGAAAGAAAGATTATTAAATAGGAAAGTTCCATAGTCTTCAATAACATATGCCTTAATAATAACATGCTGCCAATATATATATATATATATATATATATATATGAGAAGTAAGAGGAAAATATATTCTTAGCTGACACATTTTGTCCTCTGGAGGACATTATCAAGGTTTTTGAGGGACTATATCAAGGTCATTACCTTAATAAGTCCAGCCTTAATAAAGTGTAACACTTTTCACAGGGTACACAAATATTGCACTCTGCTCCTTCTATTTATTTGCTTTCTTCAAAGGTTAATTTGACACATAGTCAATTTAACATAAGATGTTCAGACATCTGTACATGAGTATAGATTAAAAAAAAAAAAACTTCCTGGTTTTTGCAACTAATATCCTTCAGTTTAATTCAGTGGGGACTGCTGTAGTATCAGAATACTTAAGATCACTTTTTTTTTTTTTTTTTTTTTTTTTGCTATATCCTACTCAAAGACAGAAACACAACTGAGTAGGAACAGATACTATACTTTGAACCCAACCTTCTGCTGAGCAATTTATCCCCTGAGTCTCAGTAGAGGGCTGGCAAATAACACTTTGACCCAATACAGTGTGTACAGATATTCTCGGCTAAATGAGAAATGCTAATCTATATGTGAATAATCTAGCCATTTTTTTAAAAATAGGTACTATACTTGTTAATTCATATGAATTACATAAAAATTATAAATTTGTGCCACTTATCATGTGTGTTGCATTCCATGTTGTCATTGGCTTCAGCCCCTCAGACTCTGCTACTTCATAAATGGTATCAAGGTGGCAGTTGGGGGAAGAACTTCAAGAGACATATGCCCACTCATTAGCTTAGCTTCCCACCATGTGTGGTCATAGCCTGTCTATTGAACATGTGTGTGGGAAGCACATCTATACTTCAAAATTCCTGCAGTCTTCTGCTAATTAGTACCATTTTTACATGCAAAACCTAGACAAAAGCAATCACTGTCAGAATACCACACCCACAAGGTATTTGGGCTAATCTCTGAACATGCTGGCCCAGCCTCTGCATTCTGTATCATGTGATACATAAAGTGTGTATATACAATATGATACTGGGACTAGAAAACTTCAGTAAATAGTATATGCATTTTTGCATGACTTAAGATGAGCATTTTGAATGAAGCACATTTATATACACTGTTCATATTAAGTAACTTTTACAGAAATAATAAAAAGGAAACTTTTGCATGTGTCCTTAAAATTGCTTGTTTCAATTTTTTAATATGGAATGTGCATGAGAGAATGGTTTGCTTATGAAGTGTTGTAATTTAAGGATTGTCTTGGATTAACATCCCTATTTTTATGGTAAGTAATCATGGAAATGTCACTATCAGAATTACGAAGTTTATTTATTTTCCTAGTAAGTGGATATTAATTATTATTTCATTCATATAAATATTTTAAAATTTTAATTAAACTTCCAATAATATAATTATGAGGATTGCTTCAAAAGTAATGCTTCCTATTTAATTATGTTTTTTTTATTTTTTCAATTCACCCCAAGCAAGTCAATAATGCTATTAAGATGCAAGGGGTTACTGGAAGTGAAAGAAAATAAGAAGACTTTAGAAGGAGCCAGAAACCCAATCCTAATCAGGAATCAAGGGATAAACCTCTACTCCTGTTCAAATGACCAGGAGGAGTGTGAACTGGATGATAGGCAAACCTATCTACTCCTATTGAGAAAAAATAAATAGTAAATGAAATTTCAGAGTTTAGGCAGAGATATTATAAATATATAGTTGAAATAGACTTTAGAAGGAACTGAAACTCAATCCTGAACAGGAAACAAGGGATAAACCTCTACTCCTGTTCAAATGACTGGGGAAGAGTATGAACTGGATGAAAAGTGAACCTATCTACTCCTATTGAGGAATAAATAAATAAAAAATAAATAGTAAATAAAATTTTAGAGTTTATGCAGACTTTAGAAGTATAGAGTTGAAGTAGACTTTAGAAGGAATCAGTAACCAAATCCTAAGCAGGAAACATGGGATAAATTTCTATTTCAAAAGGTTGGGTAGGAGTGTGAATTATGGCAATAGAGATTAAACCTTCTTGCCAAAATCTCATATTTTTTCCTAGTTACAGATAGTAGTTGTGCAACAATGTGGCAAAATAGCATCTGACATGAAAGTATATATGAAGCAAAGGTATATTATTGTAGTCAAAAAATTGCTGAATGTTTATAAAAATGATAGTGTATATGAACACAAGCAGTGGGTAATACATTTCATAGTAATTTGTGCAACAAGCAATGTTCTCAATTGTTTTGCATAATATTACAACAGAAAGTTCAAAATTACTTTCAGAGCATCCCTCATAATTTACATTGGTTACATATCTAGAATTTGTATATTTTTGTCAACTTTGGTTATCTTTCAGTTATTGTGAAAATATAAACTTTGCTGATTAGATAATATATATTGTAAACAATTTTCTTCTTCATAAATGGGTTTTAATACTTGCTTTCTTATATTTTAAAACTTGGTACAGTTTCCCCCACTTGACAATTTTTTTTAATTTGTATTAAAACTGCTTCTGAATCTATAATTTCTATATTTTTGATTATTTTTCAGTTGCTGTAACAAAACAAAATTCCCTTAAAAAAATTATATAATGTAAATAAATTCATTACTGATAAGTGAATTTCATTGCCTAAGTTTAAAAAAGAAGTATCTAGCCACATACTGTAATATAACATTGTTTTTTTTTTTATATCAACCAATTGTATAATTGATTTTCTTTTATTTGTAACAATTTAAAAAAACAATTTAAATTGTTTCTGATCTAATGATTGTCTGATATCTCTTTCTCATTCCACTTATTTTCCCATTTGTTCCAACTCCTTTTTCTATCTGTTTCCCTTTCATATATTCTTTACAAGAGAATATCACACTTTAGAGGAATTTACTCATTTTATGTCCAAAATTTGACCTTTAGTTTTCTCATGCATCTGAAAATTATGTTTTTATGTAAAAATGACATATGTTTAAAGGATAACTGCCATTTCTAGATTGTTTGAAACCTATTGCTAGCAAATTATTATTTTATTGGAGACCTGTTGCTAGCAAATGATTTTTTTGTTGGATACCTGTTGCTACCAAATGATCATTTTGTCAGGGAACTGTTGCTTGCATGTGATTATTTTATTGAAGTCACTCTGCAGGAAAATGATTATTTTATCAGAGAAAATTATGACAATTCATCTAAGTCATTGTTGATGACATTCATACTAAAAATTTACTATAATGCAATAAGCATTATTATTATTATTATTATTATTATTAATAATATAAGTATAAATTTCCCTAAGGTTGGTTTAGGCAGGTATTATAGAAATGAAGGCACAAGTTTACTGAAATTGTTAAGTAACATAATTAAATTTTCAATTAAATGGAATATACAGTTTCTCATAGATTACAGATATTTTTATTTATGGCATATTTCTGGGTGTTGAATTGTAATTTTTCCAGGTTTCCAGAAAATTTTCTCCCATTAAGAGAATTTTATAAGAATTGTAATAAATGGTAATCCAAAGGTGCATGTTCAGGTAAGTTTGGTGGGTACAATGGGACATCCCAGTCAAGCTGTAACAATTCCTACCAGTTCTGTAAGAGACATGAGGTCTAGCATTGTCATTCTGATTGGCCAATTTCTGATGCTTTTCATTGAATATTGCCTTTTAATTGGTCTAATTGGGAACAGTACCTATCTGATTCAACATCTGCTTTTGCAGAAGGGGCTTATAATATCCTTCCATACTCTTCCATTCCCACCAGATACACAGTGTCACTTTCTTTGAATGCAGACTGGCTTTTGAAGTGTTTGGTTAATGATAGTTAATTTAATTTTCTCCAGGATCTTTCTCATATCACATTGTTTTAAACAATCTATTTGTCATTGATTGTGATAGTTCTTTTAAAAAAGTATAATTTTTGCTGTGCTTGAACAGAGAATTGCAGATAGAAATTACATTAAATTTTATTTATTATTAATATATGATGTGTGGATTATCTCTGCAATGTTTTGTTACCTGGATTATTTTAAATCAGCATTTCAATTAGGTCATCATCACTGACTGAAGGGTTGCTGAAATGTTTTTGGTCTTCAAGATAAAAATTTTCACTTTTCAACTTAATGGATCACTTAAAAACAGTGCTCTCAGCTATGGCACCATCTCCATAAATGGAGCTTATTGTTTTTATTCTGTTTGTACAGTGTTTTTTTTCTTTTTTTTCTATAAAAGATCAGTGACTAAAATGCATTGAATTTCTCCCTATTGTTACTTTTAATGTAAAATCATTTTAAATTTACAATCCACATATAAATTGCATAGAAAGATGAGCAGAAATGTCATCTTTTAGAATATGTATATATGTCATAAAATGCTATAAATTTTTGTTCCAACCCACTAGCTTTGTTATAAGTTCACAAAAGTACATAAATATATTCATGAAATTATGCCAGTAATAAGCTGTAGAAATCAGATACAGTAGAAACTTAGGTCATGAATGCCTCTCATCAAAAACAAATTTTCTGAACAAAAACTGTCTTGGGTGACAAATGATGTCTCAAGCAATGAACACACAAGCCAGTGAAATTTGTGTGAAATGGAATGAGGAGCAATGTTATGTGGACCAGTATCACCAAACCATAACATAAACATTTTTAATGACAATGCTATGTCTCATTTTAGAAACATTTTAAAACAGATAAAAACAAATCTCATTATAAAATTTTTTTAGTGAGACAGAAACCAAGTGAGCCTTAAGCAGAGTCCAAATAGTGCTAAGAAATGGAAAATAGAAAGAATAAACTCCCAGAAAGACGGTTACTTGAATGTTTTCATGGAGGGGGACTCACCCTTCCAAACAATAGCATCTCTTCTCTTCACTTTCAACTTATGCCATCAACACTCATGTACAGGTATAGTAAAATTAAGTTTTTGTCTATATTTTATCTGTTTAGTATTGTTTATTTTCTTGTATTAGATTTAATAATTTTCATTGGTTTCAAATATAAACTTGTACACAAAGTCGTGTTGTAAAAATTTAAATAAGCAATCATCTGGGATCCAGGAACGGATTAATCCATTTTACATTGATTCCTATGGGGAGAATAGTTTTAGTTTACAAACATTTCAGGTCACAAACAGCCTTCAGGAATGAAGTAAATTTATGAACCAAGGTTTCATAGTGATATTTCTAGTTAACACTCTTTCCTGGTCTTTTAACCAGAGTAGAGGTTTATCCCTTGTTTCCTGTTTAGGGTTGGGTTTCTGGTTCCTTCTAAAGTCTTTTCATTCTCTTTCACTCCCAGTAACCTCTTGCATCTTAGTGACATTATTGTCTTGCTTGGGGTGAATTAATTAAAAAAATATATCTTTATATATTCTTTTTGTGTAGTGAAGAGATATGAAGTAGTGCCAAGCTTATAATTGTAACATTTTAGTTTCTCCCCCAAAACTTTAATTCAAAGAAAATATTAAAATTCTTTGGCAGTGTTTAACCTTTGTGCCCACAAAAAAAAAATGTTAAAAGTATGGTTATTTTCTTGACACTGCTATTACTGTATACAATTTGACTCTATTAGCACTGTTTATTTACAAGATTATAAAAATATGTGAACCAACTATAATGAAATGTTTATTATTTACCATTTTAAAGATTTATTATTTACCATTTTCATAAATTTGAAAAGGAATCTTTTTATTCAAAAGTTAATTAAAAAAATCCTCAAGAATAAAGAAAATGTATAAATCCATTTCCATATGTTTGCCTTTATTAAAAAAATTCTAATCATTGCTTTGTAAAATGATAAATGTTACCAAGACAGTCAAAGGTTTAAACGGCAATAGGAAATAACTAAGGGATTAACCATCCTTTTGATGCACAGTTATTTTGTGAGCATAAAGGTTAACATTACCAATTCTCTTTCATCCCTTATATTTTGAAGAAAATTAACATTGTTGTAATTTGTGCGCACATATACTTTGATTACCTCCCTTACATATCATTCATATAATACAAAGAAATTAAGGAAACTGTATAACTTATATTATATTTTTTTGTAGGAATTGTGTGAACTATTGAATGCATTCTTTATTTTGCTTTTGTTTTCCCCACAATGTTTCAGATGGTGTATTCTAAAGAAAAGTTTCTTTTATCCTTACCCTCTAATCTACTCTTACCCCACTAGTCCTCTCTTCCCACCATTTCTTTTTTTTGTAACTCTCTTGTATTTCTCCAAGTTGGTTTCTTGGTTTCTCCAAGATATTTATTTGTGGTATTGTCACCTTCGAAATTGTTTTCCCTACATTCTTTTCTTCAGAAGTTGTCAGCTGCTGTCTAATCAATGCATTTAAGTAGAATCAAAAATCTTATTTTTAGATTCAAAAGTAACAATGTCTTTTAGAAGATAAGCTAACACATAGTTTTACATTGTCTGAATTCTGAGATGGAGCATTTTCATTATCAATTTTAGCCTAATTTTCTTAATTATCACCAGATTGAGTCTTTCTAGCGCAATGTTCTAGACTGCTATCAACTATTAAAAACTGCAAAATTAGAATAATGAAATTCTTTCATCTTAAGACTGGCAATGAAAGCTGAATCTTTGTTATAATGGGACAAGGAAAAAGCCCCAACCAGTCATAGGCAAGAAAAGAAACAAGCTGTCTTTCCTCTGAAAAAAAAAATGCAGTTTTTAAGAAACAATAATTTTTAAGAAACAAGCTGTCTTTCCTCTGACTTGATTAGTCCTGTGGCCTTTTTATCTTTAAAAAAAAAAATGCAGTTTTTAAGAAACAATAATTTTTAAGAAACAAGCTGTCTTTCCTCTGACTTGACTAGTCCTGTGGCCTTTTTATCTTAAAAAAAAAAACAAATGCAGTTTTTGATCCTTTTAATGTCAAAGGTGGATAATCTAAGTCTTAGCCACCTGGTTGCTATTGGAGATAACCCTAGTCTTATGGGCTTATGCCCATATCACATTGAAACAGCAGTTCTTGTATGATCACCAGTTAAGCAATATGAAGCCTAGTCAATACCTAGATGGGTGATCATTTGAGCATACTAGGTGCTGTAAACTTGGAGGTGTGGGTAGTGTAATGGCTTGGAATTGGAAACCGGAGTGCTGAGTTTCATTTCTAGTCGGGTTTATTATATTTACTTATGCACACGTGCCATTGGGAAAGGTATGAATCCACCTCTTCTCTCACTAGCTATGGGTTAATTTGTACGACATATATCAGTAAATCATTATTCTTGTTAATTCTTAATTAAATATATTCTTTAACATTTGAGGAACAAATGATGATTGGTTGTTTTTGTTTAGCAGCATATCAACAACTCTGTGTTACTTAATACTGAAATCTAAATATTCTGTATGCAATTTTATTTTATTTTTATTTTTTGAGAGATAATGGTTTTAGTGATGCAAGTCAAACTAATTAACCCATAGCTGTGGGGAGAAGAGGTGGTTTTATACCTTTCCCAAGGTTATTTGCATGTAAGTGAATGCAATGAAATCAACTGAAATTCTGCTTTCTGATTAATAATTCTGAGCCATTATCCATTACACCACCTGCACATCCAAGCTTACAGCACCTGGTATTCTCAAGTGGTCACTTATCTAGGTATTGACCAGGATTAGTGTTGCTTAACTTTGGTGATTATATGGGAAATAGTGTTTCAATGTGATGTAGCCTTAAGTCCATGAAATGATGATGGAACAATGTGAAAACATTCTTCAGATACAAATTTAGAATCCAGTTTTTGTACTACTTGACAGATTTCTTGTTAATATTTTCAGATTCTTTTACATCCATGAATTTGTGTAATAATAATGAAATATTTTTAATGGCAGCAGCTGGTAAATAATCTATCTCTGTTGTTAGGTTATTAATTCTAAGAAGAACTATAAGCAAGGTATCTAACCTATTGTACTTTTTTCATTATAGCAGTTTTAATGTTAATCTACTTCACAATTATTACAATTATATTTTAATGGAATTCTGTGATTTAGTCTCTATTCAAATCTTATTAAACTTGTCAGTTTACTGAAAAGTTCATCTTCAAACTTCACTACTCAGTCAATGACTAATAAAGGAGTACACCAAAGTAAGAGCTTCATGTGTGTAGAACAAGACCTTGTTACTGTTAAGATTTAAATATTTTTTATAGGTATGCTTTCAATCCATCTGTTGACCCTGTTAATACATGTTAAAATGTATCTAGCTAGGGAAAAATAAGTATTATTATGAGTAACAGCTAGTGATAATGAACCTACAATATCAACATGAACAGTTTAAAAGAACTAAATAGTAGTACAAAAGGGATGATTACTAATTTTGTATGGAAATTGATCTTACTCTTTTCAAAACTAATGTACTCATTAGTCCAATTGTGGATGATTCTGTTCATACCTGACCAAAAGTATCAAGAATTGATAATTTTCAATGTATCTTTACATTCTGAATATCACATATTTCTGAAAATTTTAAAAATAGCTCTATCTGACATTTGTGATATAAATGGTCTTTGAAAAGGTGCTGAAATGTCACATAATATTGGCATCATTCAGTTTGTTTTCATCAGTTCAAATATTTGTATTTCAGTATCATCCTCTTTATATTCAGTACTAGCTGGCACATTGCAGATGTTAACAGTTACTGCAAATGCTCACCTTAAATAGGCAATCTGTGACAATGTTGTCTCTCCCTGAATGTAAAGAATATTGACAATACATTCCAATATTAAAGATGTGTATTTTCTGTTTATCAGAATTTATAGAAATTGTTTCCTTGAAAGCCAACATTTAGTGATTTATGGTTCATGGATAAGGTAGCATTTTTATCTTCAATTTGGTTAGTAGTTCACAGTTAAATGTAGAACATTTTCTTTTGTGAGTTTCTTTGAAAAGGAACCAGTAGAAACTGGTTCATTATTAACAATCTGGTACAATGATGTTCTGAACTATTTGTTACTATAATAATGAGTAATATTTAAGTAAAGATGACGAAATTCTGTTAATTCAGTAAGGATTTTAGTTTTTGCAAATACATTTTTCCCAGTACACTGTAATTCCTTGGTATTAAGATTCTTTTAAATAATTACTGCAGGTGGTAACAAATCATCTGCATTACAAGGAAAAAACTTTTTGCAGAAATTCACCATACTTAAAAGAGGATAAAGAGATGAGTATTTTTGTGTAGATAGAGTTAAGCAGTTTAAGCTAATATTAAAATCTTAGAAAATCAGCATTTACATTAATGAATTTGAAATTATTCATTGAAATTTGAAAAATTCTTTTCTAGAAGAATTCTAAGGTCTTTCCTTAAGATTTTTGTTATTCTCATACATTATCTGCATATATAAAAGCATAGTCAACTTACAGATAAATGTTGTCCCTGAATCTTTAAAATGTCACATTTTGTAAATCAAAAGACATGTACACATTTATATAAACCAAAGAAGGAAGTATTGGAGGCCTTTTTATGTATTTTATTAATGATACTCAATGATAAGTTTGTAGGAAACCTATTTTAGAGAAAACTCTTTGCTTTAGTAATTTGGAAGAGACACTATGAATATTTCATGTTGCATATTTGTCAGATCTATTAATATCATTTAAATTTCTCTTGTCATCACAAGCTGCCCAAAATCTAGGCATATATATTTTGCAACTGTAACAAATTATGTAGAATTTATTTTGATTAACCAAGTTACTTAGAATTATTATCTCGCTACATATATAAATGTAAAAACAGTCTTAGATGACAATAATAAAAGTGCAATATGGCTACAGAATGACATTGTTGATTATTTAAAGCTAATTTGTTTAAATAATACTGTTGTTTGCATCATGTAGCAATAATTTTAAGTAAAATGATTTACTAAAATAAGTAACCAAGTAATCGTTTTAAGTTCTCTGAATACTGGTATGTCTTGTTACTATATAATAAGACAACCAAAATGATTCAAGTATCTAAAAATATCTGACTGAAGCTGTGTTGAAAGTTCTATTGCAGCTTTAAATTTCTCATTAGACAATTATTGAATTTTAGTAAAAATTGGAAGACTATCTCCTTTATCAATATAATGCATTATCTTCAATTGAAAAGAGATGGTGTTGATCTGAACTGTAATGAGAATTCTTCATAAAGGGATCATACAACTTCAGGTAACAGCCTATTGTTATTTATCAAAATTTGCTGAACAGGTCCTTCAGTATATTTACCTTGTAGGTTGTTTTTCTTAGTTTGATCAATAAGCCTGTCATTCTTACAATCTATAATGACATAGGAAATCAGTACCTAAAAGTAGGTTGACAGTAACAGCAATAACAACAGTCTGTATGAAGAGTGTATTCCTTGAATATCAATGTTGACTGATGCTTTTCTATAGCATTACTTATCTGTCCCATTGGTTGAAGATAAGTGGACAAATATAGGTCTCAGGTAAAAGCTTGCTGAAAATTTATGTAGTTGAATTTTTGTAGATACATCTGTATTAACTAAAAAATGTAAGTTAATAGAGCTGACTCTAGTTATAAACTCAATGAGAGGTTTTAGTGGACCTGCTGGAGGGGGCTGATATATATGGCCTGTATGCCTAAATAAGGATGGTCACAGAAGGCCCACAAACATTTAAAAATAAAAGACGTGAATCTGACAGGTCAATAAGAGGACAACAAAATAGACAAACTGTTGTGAAGCAGAGGTTAGAACTAATCAGCCGCTAGACTCGTACTAATACCTCGTTATTCCCAGTGACCACTTATATGAGTGTTCACTTATGCTTATACAAATTATGCATACTAATTTGCTAGTATCACTACATCTCCCTGAACCTTAAGGGTTTTATTCCTCTCATAGATCTTGTACTCCTCCTGCTATTTTCATCATTTTGCTCTATTTCTCTCTCTCCCGTATTTCTTTCCCTGGGAGACCTTGATTTGTTCCTGGCTAGGCTGTAGTCATATGTGTTTTCTTGCATCATCTGGTCTTCGTCCGAACTTTCAGACCCCTTCTGGCCCTCTTCATCCTGCATTGTTTCCTCTTCTGACGTTTCCTTCTGTAATGGTTGTTCTACCAACTCATTATCAGATGGAATTGAAGACATTTCTTCGTCGTTTCATTCTTCCTCTTCACCCTGAGTCCTTATTTGGTCTGCGTGGGCTAACAGTAACACACTATCGCCATTTTCTCTATTTATTATGGCTGTATTGTAGCCTTTTTGCATTATAAATTCGGCTCCTTCCGGATCTGCATCTTTGCTCTTTTTGTACCACATCTTTTCATTTGTAGAATATGACATTGTTAGCGGAGCTCTAATCTGTCTTCCCATTAAAGCTGATGGGCTTTCTAGTCTTCCCATTAAAGCTGATGGGCTTTCTAGTCTTCCCATTAAAGCTGATGGGCTTTCTAGTCTTCCCATTAAAGCTGATGGGCTTTCTAGTCTTCCCATTAAAGCTGATGGGCTTTCTAGTCTTCCCATTAAAGCTGATGGGCTTTCTAGTCTTCCCATTAAAGCTGATGGGCTTTCTAGTCTTCCCATTAAAGCTGATGGGCTTTCTAGTCTTCCCATTAAAGCTGATGGGCTTACTAGTCTTCCTGCATGTGGTATCGTACGATAACTTAAAAGCAGCCTCGGCAGAAAAACTTCTACTTTTTCTTTTTGCTGAAAGCATGCTTTTAACCCCCTTTTTACGGTCTGTACCATTCTTTCTGCTAATCCATTTGATTGAGGGTGATATGGAGGTGTCTTATATGGTTTACACCCTATTTTTTCTAACCATATGTTAAGTTCTTCCTCACAAAATTCTGGTGCATTATCAGATACCAAGGTTTTTGGTACACCATTTCTGGAAAATATGACTCTTAAAATCTGCTTTATAGTAGAACTTTTCTTGTTTGTAACCCGGATTATTTCAGGCCAACCTGAAAAGGAGTCTACTAGTATTAATAAGAGTCCCACTCCATTAATGTATGCATGATCCATATGCACACGACTCCATGGCTTCTTTGGGCCACGAATGTAATTTGGTTTGTGTAAAGTTTCTTAATTCTTTACATTTTTGCACCTTTTTTACATATTCCTCAACGTCTCTTGAATATCCCGCCACCAAGCTTCTAATTTTATCCTTTTTTGTGTGGCCACTACTCCACAGTGTATATCATTATGTACACTTTCTATTATCGGTTTTCTTTTGTGTTTTGGGGAACTACCAGGTCCCATTGCAAATCACTCCATGTTCTATTGTTGATTTGTGTCTTATTTCTTTATAGGTCTTTTCCGCCCTAGAACAATTTCCCCATGAGTTTTTCCTTATTCTCGATACTATCCTACTTAGCACCGGATCATGTCTCATTTCAAGAGCCATTCTGTCTAAAGACAAAACATCAGTCTCTATCAAGTGTAGGAATGAATCTTCAAATTCTTCCTCTGTTTTGTCTTTTGACTCCTTGTAGAACCTCAATCTTGATAGTGCGTCCACATGTGGAATTGAATTTCCTTTGACATACTCTATATCAAAGTCAAATGCCATCAATCTTATCGCCCATCGTAGAATCCTTGATGTTGTGACTTTGGGTAATTCTTTCCTTGGGTTAAATATAAACTCTAATGGTCTATGATCACTTCTTAATAGAAATTTTTTCCCAATTAAAAATTGCCGGGCTTTAGTAGTTGTCCACACGATAGCCAATGCTTCTTTCTCTATGTTCGAGTAATTAAATTCAGTGTTCGTTAATCTTCTCGACAAATATATTATCGGATGTCCTTCTTGTGATAATATTCCCGATATTGAATGTTCACTTGCATCTGTAGTGAGTGTTATGTCCTTTTTTGGATCAAAAATTTTCACTACAGGTTTCTTTGACATTATTTCTTTTAATTTTTCAAAAGCTTTTTGCTGCTCGTCTGACCACATAAATTCCACATTTTTTTTTCTTAAATTTGCAAACGGTTCCGTCAAGTCCGTGTATTTTGGTAAGTATCGCCTGTAAAAATTTACCAATCCCAAAAAAGACTCCAATTCTTTTTTATTTGTAGGTGTAGCTACTTTTAGTAATTTTTCTATCAAGGCTTGGTCTGGTGATATACCTTCTTTTGAAATGGAATAATCTAAAAAAGATATTTTGTTAGAATTGCTTACGCATTTTTTTTTTCATTTATCATCATTCCAGCATTTCTTAATCTATTCAAGACTAAGTCAGTTTTCTCTTTTAATTCCTTTTCATTAGTAGCTCCTATGCATATGTCGTCTTGGTAACAAATCATATTTTGTACATTTCCTAAAACCTGTTCAATGGCCCTTTGAAATATGGCGCTTGTGGTTTTTATTCCATATGGCATCCTTTTCCATCTTAGTAACCCTATTGGCGTATTTATCGTGGTTACTTCTTTGAAGTTTTCGTCTATTGGTATTTGGTGGTATGCCGTTTTTAAATCTATTTTTGAAAAAACGGACATCCCTGCCAGTGCATATAATGCAAGTTCAACATTGGGTATGGGATATGAATCCAAGCATATCTTGTGATTTACTCCTATTTTGTAATCTTCACAAATACGTAAATCACCATCTGTTTTCCTCAAAACTACAATTGGTGATGTCCACTTGCTACCTCCAGGTGGAACATGTTCAAGAAGGTCTTGTTCTACTAATTTATGTAGTTTTGTCACTACTAATGGCAATAAATGTACTGGTAATTTTTGTGCCTCATAATAAGAGGGGGAAACATTTTCTTTTACTTTTAAACTTGCTTCATAGCTTTTTAACTTTCCAGTTTTTTCCATTTTTATTTCATTAATTAACTTAGTAGAATTTATATTGAGCACATCATTTCCAATAAGCCCATGTTTTTTTTTTGCAACTTGTAACAACTATAGGTATTACTTCAAATTTTTCTTTTAACTTTAATGAACCTTCAAAGTATCCTAATATTTTTTATAACTGACCCATCAAATTGGCGGAGTTGTAAACTGCTTTTTCGTAAAGGTGGCTTACCAATGTGTTCCCAAAAATTTTTTGGTAACAGTGTTACTTCACTCCCAGTATCCATTTGCATATCTAAATTGTAGTTATTAATTTTGACCTTTACTATAATGTCTTTTTTCTTATGTTCAATTCTTTTTAAAGTCTTATTTTTTAATGTAAAAACTTCCCTATCGGTGTCATTTTCTTCAATTCTTTCAACATTTTTCTTTTTTAATTTACACACTGCTTGAAAGTGGTTCTTTTTTAAGTAATTATTACAAGTTTTTCCAAATGCTGGACACTTTTCCTTTTTCATTTTGTGTTCACGTCCACAATACAAACACTTTTTTATCTTCTTTAACATGTACGTATCAGCAAATATTTGTTCGCTGGGTTGACTTTTATAATGGTTGTATGTCTGTATCAGTTCTTGTTGCTGCATAAAGTCAATACATGTATTTAAAGACATATTTTCTATTTGTAATTGTTCCATTATTTTATATCGGTGTGACACATTGGACATACTTTCAATTAGTCTTAATTGAATCAAGTCTTCTTCAATAGTCTGTTCATCTTGTCCAAGTTTTTTAAATTCACAATATCTACTTGCATTTCGTAGGCGGTGTAAATATTTTATAATTGGTTCGTCAATTTCTTGTTTCATCGACATGAATTTCGTTCTTTCTGTCACTACCAGCCTTTTCTTGGGTCTCATATTTCTTCTTATAATCTGACTTATTTTTTTGAAAGTCAGGTCTTCCAAATTTAAGGGATATGCCATGGTGGAGACTTTCATTACTGCCTCGCATCCAGCTGTAGCCAAAAATAAATCCGTGATTTCATTTTCACCTCCCTTTTCCTTGTTGTCTTTCAACTTTTTTGTTCTTGCAGTGGCAGAGAAACAACGAATCCATGTATCCACGAAATCTGGATCTTCCAGAGACAATTGATATCCTATCGCTGATGCCATTGTTGTTAAGTAGAGGTTAGCACTAATCAGCCGCCAGACTCGTACTAATACCTCGTTATTCCCAGTGACCACTTATATGAGTGTTCACTTATGCTCATACAAATTATGCATACTAATTTGCTAGTATCACTACACAAACTAAATGCAAAATTTATTTACATAAGATACAAAAGTAGTGTTTCAATTAAAAGAACATGAACAAACAATGAATCAAGTAAATGGAGGAATAATTAAGTAAATTGATAAATACTGACCGGATAGAAGACCATAGACAATATAGCTGTGACTAAGTTTAAAGTAAAGTCCAGGTAAGTTAAGTTGGCATGATAAACCATGGTTCGAATGTTCAGTTTAAATGTCTGGTGAAAGCGTTAGGTAGTTTCTAGTTAAGTCCAACAATGAGTCTTTCGTAGTATTTAACCCAAGTGTATGGAATAGTTTATTTGAAGTCTGGACAATATAGCCAAGGGGAAGAAAGTTCAGTTTAAATGCCCAGTGCTGGTGTAGAAGGTATCTATGATGAAATGGTGAGGAAATAAAAACCAATGTTGCATTAATGTCCGGGTGGTTGCTGGTTAAGTCAAACAATGGACCTTCCATAGTATTTAATCCAATTGTATGGAATAGGTTGTTTGAATTCTGGATAATATGCATGCAGCAAATTCTTATGAAACTAGGGGAGATAGGAATGCTGGAAGTAGGGACTAATGTGTAGCTGGAAGTATTGGGCTGTTGTAAGCTGGTCTATTGATGTCGATCAGCCAGATGAGTAAGGTTGAAATAGGGATGCTGAAAATAGGTACCAATGCTTTGCTGGAAGATCAGGGCTGTTGTAAGCAGGTCCTTTAAAACCAAAATTGGTCTCTCCATGTGTAGCCAGAAGTAATAAAGGCCAAGAATGCCTGAAGTAAGAGTAGACAGGAAAGTTTCCAACTAGCGTCCAGTTGGCAGAACAAAAATAAATGGACTGTAACTCAACACAGAACCTGTCCAAGTGCCATGGTCTCAAGGACCAGGGGCATGCATTCCTCCTCCTTTCTTCCTCCTTGAACAGCAGTGAAAAGTCACTGGGTTATATGATATCACCTGGGCTTGCTAAGTACTTAATATCTAAAAGAACTAAATCTTAACTTTCTACAAAGTATAAAAAGTATTATAGAATGTTCATGTAGAGTATTTAGATTATGCTAATAATAATCAAGCAACTAAAGAGAAATGTGGTTGATTATATAATCTAAATTGTTTATTGGATAGAAAAAAGTGGGGTTATGTAATGAAGAAAAGAAGCCAAGTTCTTGAAGAAATATTGCATCCACCATGATCATTGAACAGTAGTGAAGGGCTACAATAGTTGCATCCCTTACTTAAGCATCAGTCTTGGGAGGCTATCAAGTTGTACCTTGAATGATGTTTCCAGTTCACAAGGTCTGTGTAAGTATATATATATGTGACCCATGTAATTCCCCCTTTTCCATGTTGTTGAAATAATATAATGGAAAAGTAAGTGCTGATACAAATGGTTTAGCCCTATTGCAGTTACATTGTTACTGAATAGAGCCACAGACTGCCTTAAGAACTCTTAACTAGATTTTTCAATTGATTTTGAATTTAGAGTTGTCCTTCTCCTGGACTGGTTGTTAACCAAAGCTAAAAGAGCCCAATCAGTTCTATTATTTAACCCATAGCTAGGAGATGAATTCATAACTTTCTAAAGGATATTTTTGTGAATGTAATTGACCCAGTCAGAACTTGAGTTCTGCTTGTCAATCCCACTTTCTGCACTGATAACTGCAAGGTATGCACACATAGAAGTATTTTAACCTGCTAGTTTTCTGAAGTGGGGCTTTTAGTCCTTGGCTGGTAAGGATTATCTTGAGATTAGCTGAATAATGCAAGAAATTTTGTTCTGACATTGACACTTTTTTCCCTTTTCTTTAGAAAAATATATGTGACTCTGATACACCTGGTATTGCTGACCTTTATGAAATGGACAAAGTTCCATTGGTGTATCATGATTTAAAGGCACTGTAACTAGGGTTTGCCTGGGGGAATCTTAGGGACAGATGTAACTGTTCTTAAATTTAAAAAGCATTAATTTGCTAACTAAATGAGTTAGGTTATTGTAAAGACATTAGTTACTATAATAAATATTTTCATAAAAGGTTGGTAGAGCTTGTATAAAATGGCTTTTAATTGAATCTTCTTCCACTCCAACTATTTATAGCTTATTGAGGTAATTCTTGTAATCTTCAGTTCTGATTCAAGTATAAAAGAGACTGTTGCCTTTTAACGTTGTGTACACTTTTATATTTACATCGACTCTCTCTCATATTGAGCACTTTTACCCATAAATATAGCATACTATAAAATGATATTTCTATCATATATATATATATATATATATATATAAACTATCTCTCTCATATATACATAATACTTATCTGAGGCAGATGTCAATGCATATATTATTTCATCTTTTTGATGGGTACTATACTAGTAGTATATATGGTATAACATTATAAATTACACAGATATAACCAAATTCATCATCCACTTTTATCAAGCTGTGTAAATAACCTTATATGCAAAACACATTTTAAATAATAGAATTGAAGAAATTAAATTCATTGGTTTTGTATCAGATGATATGAGTGTACATGTTAACTTTATCATAAACATAAAAATCAAATAAATATAAGGTGTGGTGGCAAAGATTTTGAGTCAGAAATTAGTTCTTGACAAATATTTCTATTTTTCACTAAAATTTGATTCGCTAGGCCTTCCTGACTATAGTTTGTCTTTAAGGAATTTCTTCCTTTCAAGCAGCTGAAAAATTGTACTTAACATACAAAGGATGCTTCTCATGGAAGACATTTTGCTTATGATAGATTTTCTATTCTGCAGTCTGTTTGAAATTCAAAAGTTCAATAACAGCATGATTTTTCAGTTTCTTATTTTGCTTTTCATTAGTCATATTTTTTATTGGTTTAGAAAGTGAAAATCATATCAAAATCAATGAAAATGTTTATATTTTGTGAAAACACACACACACACACACACACACATATATATATATAATATAAAATGTCAAAATTCATATGTAAATAAAAATTATATCTGTAAAAAGATAATATGAATAAAGACAAAGGAAAACTATACTTTACCAATATGTTTTGTCCTCTGATAAACTTTATCAAGGCAAATGTAAGAATTTTATTTTGCAACATATATTTATAAACAGAAATAAAAACACCATTGTGTCTTCAACATTTTTAAAATGAATAACACTCTAAAATATTTATATGGCTGTAAAAGTCAATAAACCAAGGAGGATACTAAATGATGTAATTTAATGCCTAATAAATGAAAGTGAGTAAATGTTAAAAATTTTATTTGTCACATATATATATATATATATATATATATATATATATATATATATAAGGGTAGGTTGATTTTTTTTTTTAAAATATCAAAAAGAATAATGTAGCAAAAGTTGTATATTGACCTATTATTTACTGATACAAAAAATTAGATCTGACATTTCAACAGTTTTTTGAGCATTTGGCATCAAAGATCGTAGACAAAAATGCAATGAAAAATCCTTAATTTTGCAAGATTTGGGCTAAATATCGATAAAAAAAAACCCAAACAATTTCAGTATTTAAATCAGGGAATGTTATTTTATCAAAATGAAACAAAATGAAGAAATTATAACTAAACTTCAAATTGAATACCTGCCCCCCCCCATTATCAGTGATGACTTTGAAATGCTGTTTTTTTTACCACATAAATTAAGCAGTAATAGTTGAATACATCAAAAAATTAATTTTTTCTATTGTGAATGAAAATACAGCAAACAAACAAATATGGAAAAAAACAAAACAAATAATAGTTTAATAGGGCTTAATATATACAGTCAAATAACTCCATATAAAAGCCCTTAGACAAAGATGATGGTCTCGATTTCTGACACAATGCTTTTGATATTATGTGCTGGTGCCTTGCTTCAAAGCCATACACAGATTGGGAAGCTTCTGTTGTTAACTTGACTCCCCATTCCATGCCTTGAGAATGTTAGGGTAAAACTGGCAAGTCAAGCTTCATACCATTTAATAATGATTTCCGAAGTTCATTTTCAAAAAATTCTTCTGTGAGTGGTGGTTCACAAACTACACTTAATGACAGATCTATTAACTGTGTCCAGTGCATAGCTTTAAAATTGATAGTTGTGATTCTTTTTAATCTTTTCTTGGCTGGCTCCCCACTCTAGAAAAATATAAAAATTAATTTGAGTTATTTAAAAAAAAATGGACTCTGTACTGCTTTAATATTTATGGTGAAATTAAATAAAATCCTTAAAATGATTCCATAAATCGGCATAACTAATTTAGTCAGTTTTATATGAATAAATATTTACTAGCCTAATGGCCAAAAGTCTTTTTATAGCTTCTCTTACTTCTAGCTCATCAGATTTGACCATTGAATATAAGATATTTTTAGACAGTAAGGCGAAAGCATTGTATTGTATATTTTTCAATGTGATCTGTTGGATTTCATATGGTTGTTTCCTATTCCTTTGGATCATATTGAAAATATACATTTGCTGATTGTGGAACTTATTTCTTTTAATTTCGAACCAGCAAATAGCATACACATTCACAATAAAATTTATTAAACTGAGGAGTTTAGTTGAAAGATTTTGTGGGTATGCACCACAAGTCCATAAACACATCAGCCTGATGGCTAAAGTTAACCACCTCGCCTGGTTTAATGGACCAATTTTTATGATGCAAATCTAGAGTCCACCTTATCTCTAGAAATACCCACTGTATATTCATAAAGGAGTCTTTGGTCACAACTAAGGGTAACTGTATTTTCACTTTTAAAAATAGAATCCAGAGGACGGCCAAGAGATGAAAATGGTATTTGGGGTAAATTATGGTAATCATTTGCACATAATTTACCCAGTGGACCATTGAATGTGGTAGGGCTTTTTTGTGGCACCATCTACATGTTTAAAAAGAGCTCTAAACGGATGTTCATTTTGGTGCAAGGAGCAACCAGTAGTGTGAAGATTTCTGTTAACACTTCTTTCTAGAAGTGCAACAAGTCCACCTTCACAGCCTTTATTGGCATTAGTTTTGTCAACAAGGATAGCCTTGATAGTGCTCACACTTGAATTCATACAAAACATCAGCCACTTGCTCAGCAAGAACCAGTTGCACCAATATTAGGAAGAACCCTATGTGTCAGACATTCACTTTCATATGTCATCTCTGTGACTGTCAAGTGGCATTCTAGTTTCTTGGGGTTTTTTTTCAGTCTTCTCTCCATTTTCCTCCACTATTTCTTTGTACATTAGTGTGTCTTTGTCAGATCTCCCATCAACTCCAATACAAAGAAGATTTTCCACCTTTTCATCATGCTTTTGATGGGCATTTGTTTTCACTTTAGCCTTTGCTCTATCAATTTTACATTTATCTATATAAATATCTTTTATATTAATATTGGGGGTAAGAAGGCCCATAGCTCTCAAATCCAAGAGGAAGGCATTGGCAAGGCTGGCTCCAAGATTGGAAGATACATCACTCCTGATCAACTCAATAGCATACCATGGAATTTTGATAAGGCCCTTTGGGGTGCTTTTTCCTGCCATTTTTATTAAAATATCTGAAAAAGAAAATACATGTATTATCAGAAATTACTCAAATATTTTTTTAAATAAATTTGAAAATAAAGTTCAAAATACATTAAAAGTAATTTTTACTTACCTAAAATTAGAGTTAGTTCCAAGATTAGCTTGTAAACAGGCCTTTTAATAAAACACACTAACTTTGAAAATATAAACAGATTACAATAATTATAAAAGTTGTATTTTTTTTAAATAGTTAAGTATATTTTGATGAAAAATACAATAGATATTTGTGCTAGTTAAAAGCATAAACAGTAAACAAAAATAAAATGAACTTAAAAGAGGAGATAATTACTACCAGTAAATACGGAAAAAATATCTGGTAAGTAAGACGGCATTCATAAGTAGTTATTTGTATTTTAAACTAAATATTTGAGTGTATTTTATTGTTTTTTATTTTGGCAATTTTATTTATTAAGAGAATAGATACTAAACTTAAAAATATCCATTATTAAGCGTTATTTTCTTGTTTTCTTTAAGACTCGGTTTTAATTTAACCTACACACGTTTCCAGTGACACCGATATGATGATAAAAATTGCAATTTATTTTGTCTTTAAGTTTGATTCCTCAAATAGGAAGTTTTGAAGAAAAATATTTTTTGTGGTAATTTTTGACGTTATTTTGCAACTTTTCTCAAGTTGTTTTTTTTACAGTTCCAAAATCGACCTACCTAATAATATATATATATATATATATATATATATATAAGCAGTATATCCCATCTTTGACCGGGTCTTTCATTACTGTGAAGTTTTGCCTTTCTATTGGAGTAGTTAAGTTTAAAGTCATCCCACCCGAAAATCAATATTAGTAACAACAATTGGGTGCAAGTGATACACATCCCCAAATGAGGGGTTAACAATTTGAATGAGGAGGGTGGCCTGAAAAGGGCTGTTTTTCCATTCTCAGTCTTGTTTCAGCCTCATGCACAGCAGCTGTTGAAGAGGTGTTTTTCCTCAGCCGTTGAGTCCTTTGATCAGCAGTTTCAGTCTCGCACACAGAAGCATTCAGGTATGCTTTTCTAGAAAGCCAATGGCTATGTTGATCTTTGGACTCAGTGGCTCTGATTGAAGCATTCCAAGAGGCATTTTGAGACAGGCAAACTGAACATTCTAAAGACGATTCGTTATCTCTTACTTGCATGGCAGACCTGGTAGCAGCGGTTTCACGACCTAGGCAAGTTCTTTTCTTTAGTGACATGTCTTAGGCAAGTATGAATTGTCAAATGGAATGTGTGGGTAAATGCCAGAAGAGAATGCTGTAAAGCTACAGGGATCAGTAAGCTTGAATAACTTTAGGAAAGGTTGGAAAAATAAATGTTGAGTAACAAAAAAAGCAAACTTATTAATACTGTGAATGCAATGCAAAACCTGGTAGGACAATAAAAAAAATTAAATTGGGAATGGCTATAAACAACAATAAAAGCAATTCCTTAAAATTGTAGTAGTAGGTTTTATGCAACAGAAAATGTAACCTCGCTTGAGAGAGATTGATTGGCTAAGAGAAGGGGAATGTGTAAGCAGGGCTGGATGTACAGAAGTATAAGTGGAATTGCGGAATTAAGTGGTAACAATGATCTTATAGCTGCATAGACAATCAGTATGACATGGTGACATTTTATTGGATGTGTAAAGGGGCTTCGGAAAGCCAATGGGCAACTCAAACAGGTGTCGTGTTCTGCAGGTCATGTATATGTGCATGGCACAGCATGTATTGCAGGGCCACATGTACACACATTGCTGCATGCGCTAATTATCAAGGTCAGCAGCAACCGATGGGCAATATGTGGAGGTGTGAATAAGAATATGAGCTAGGATTGGAAGGTTATGCATGAAAAAGTAAATTAAATTTTGCCTTTGATTTTTGTGCAAAGTGTAAAAAAAAATCAGTTTTTTTTTGGGGGTCCAATTTTTTACCTTCAAGTTTATAATTTTTCCCAGCCAATTTGGATTCAAAACTGTCAGTGAAGAACAAAAAAAAATTTCATTAAAATTGAAATGAAACTGTGGAAACACATAAACAACATTTGATCACATACACACACACACACAAACATACATACACACACATTTTGAGAATTATAGATATAAATATATAAATAAATCAAATAGATAAGTAAAATGTTCAATGACTTCTGATTTAGTTTTGCAAACACAGATGTGCACATCAGGGTGAAAATAAATATATTGAATTTATTAATAGATATATCTATTTTAAAATATGTTTATAAAAAGCAAAGGATTTGATTACATAGGCAAATTTTTATGTAGGACCAGTTGTAATTTTTGTAAGAACTGATAACAAAGAAATGAGCAAAGTTTAACCTATCCAGAATAATGTCAGAATCTAAGTACTCAAACATGATTTGAATTCAGTTTTCTTCAAGCAAGAAAGAATATCACCTAAGGCAAGTGAATTTAGTTTATCCTGTTATGTAACCAATAATTGCAGGAAAATGAATTCATGATTTTCATTAAGAAACTATCATAAAGTGAACAGAATAGACTGGAATCTCAACTTATTTTAAAGATTCCACTTTTCATAAAATAATCATTATGCTACCCAAACATACATATATATATATATATATATATATATATATATATATATATATATATATATATGAGAGACATAGGTAGATATAGATATGTACAAATAAATGAAAATAATAATAAAATGTATATGTGGGAATTTTATTTTATTCAGTGAATATTTATGTATATGCTTATTTTTCTTGATTGGTGACTGCCATGGGGCACTCCTCTTGCTACCCACATGTATAAAAACAGGTTCGAACAATGGAATTGACCAATTTTAAGTAGCTGATGATTGATTTTATCACCATGAAACTTTTAGCTACATATATACTTGGCATATTTTTAATATTAATAAACAAATATAACATTCACACTGTATTTATACTATATATATATATGTATATATATAAGCAATTTCTAAAGAATTAATGGATTTATTTTTAACCTGAGATTTTACTTCAAACATTATGATTATTATAATGGACACTGTATTTGAGATAAAAAAAATATCAGATTAGAAATAGATCCATTAATTGTTTAGAGCAGATATGGGCTTTTGAGAAAAATAATCTGATTGAAGATGATGTATTTTCTTTAAAAATGGAAAACAGAACCTTGTTTGCTGTGATTTTCTTCATGTTAGAGTAATAAAGCATACCACATCAAAAGTGGTTTCCTCTGTAAAGGAGGACACAGGTTCAATCCTTGCTGGATGACATATCTTCTTTACTAAGAAGGTTGTGGACATTTGTAGTGTACTGTTGGTTTTTCTATTATACTATTTATGATTTTTTTTTTTTTTTTTTTTAAGAGCTGTTTTAGAAAATTTCTGTTCAATATTTTGTGCACTTGGCTTGATTTTGAAAAGTGCCTTGTTGATGTGTCTGATAAATATTTTAACTATATTTGTTTTTACAATTTTATATGGTGGATTGAATGATATGTTGTTCCTATTTCTGTTGAATATTTTTGTGTTGTTAAGTGTAGGTTTTATCAAATTGGAACTGTCACATTTAATGTGAGCTAAGATATTTTCATCACCCTCTTGTAATTGTCACGTAGGATAATTAGCCAATAATTTAATATATATATAAGGACCTTGAATAAGTTCTCACTGAATTTTCATGAAAATTAATGTTTTATTTACAAAAATTAGTAAGAAACATGTCACTGAAAGTATTGTCCATTGCTAGCCACTACTTTTTCCCATCTTTCTGGCAGCATTCGTATTCCAGGTCAGAAAAACAACATGTCTTTTGAGGCTAACCACGAGTCATCCTATTTTTTGGCGTCATCATAAGAATGAAAGTGCTGCTCAGCCAGGCCATGTGCCATCAATTGGAACAAGTAATAGTAGGACAGGGCAACATCTGGTGAATACGGTGGGTGGGGTAGGACTTCCCATTTAAGTGTTTCCAAGTAGGTTTTCACCCGTTTTGCAACATGTGGCCTACTGTTGTCATATTGTAAAACCACTTTGTCATGTCTCTGCATGTATAGTGGCCATATTTTCTTCAATGCTTATGTCAAACACATCAATTGTAGTCAGTAGAGATCTCCTGCGACAGTTTTGGTTGGTTTTAGCAGCTCATAATAAACTACACGCAGCTGATCCCACCAAATGCAGAACAGAAGCTTTGAACCATGGCTATTTGGCTTTGCTGCAGATGTTTATGCATGGCCAGACTTACCCCACAATCTTCTATGCTTAGGGTTATTGTAGTGTATCAACTTTTCATTAACAGTCACCTTTCCTTTTCTGCCATTGAAGCAGCTGTTCACATATGACAAGACGCTGTTTGACGTCTCTCAGCTTCAACTTGTATGGCACCGAATATCCTTGCTGTTGAACCATTCCTAATGTTTTCAAATGTTTCAAAACTGGTGTGTGATCAACTCTTAATGATTCTGCAAATTCAGTTTGCACCTGACATGAGTCTTCATGAAGTAATGCCTTCAATTCTTCATCTTTTTCAGTTCACCAGAGTGTTCTTTATCTTCAACATTAAAATCATTATTTTTGAAGTGTCTAAACCAATTTCTGCATGTTGTTTCCATCAGAGCTTGGTCACCATAAGTCTTAACAAGAATTCTGTGTGCTTCAGCTGCAATTTCTTTTGAATAAAGTAGTGCAGTAAAATATATATATATATATATATATATATATAAACAAATATGAAAGAAAAACGAGGAAATAAACATTCAATTGCCTATATCTCCTTGACAAGTGGACGAAGCAATGCTGGAGAATCTCTTTATGAAACTCTAGAGTTGGGATGCTGAAGGTAACATCAATCAGTTACTTGACAAATTTTATATTTGTATTAATCCTATAAGTGGACATGGAGGTCAACATCCCATGACAGCAGTCATCCTTAAACACAATCTTGAAGCCATGGCTTGGTGATTGCATTTAAGCAACAGACTGTTGCCACTGTTGACCCCCAATGTCCATTTTTATATTTATATATGCTCTATCTCTGATATGGAGCACTTTAACTCATAAATATAGCATACCTTAAAATTATAGTTTTATTATATATTTTATATATATATATATATATATATATATATATATATATAGCAAGGATTGAATTCACAACATAGGCCTAATGAGATGCTTGATTAGATCAATGACTATTGCGCCACACCAAGCAACTTTAGTATTTTCTTATAAAAGGATTATTATATTATATATCATAAAAATGGTTATAAGAAGGCTAGATGATGTAAATTTTCAATCTAAGTTGTTTAACAGGTTTATCAACATTTTTTACATATTATCTCTGCCTATCTACATTTAGAATAATAAATGAGGTATTGCATTATTTTGTACTTTCTGTATTCTACATAAACTTTAGACTCTTGACCTATAAAAGCATGCATATTTATCCTGGCATAGTGTAGAGCTCATGGTCCACATATCTACCATATTTAAAAAATTGAAAGGTAATGTTAATACCTGCTATGTGAAGAGATGGGCACTGATCATTTAATCATTCCATACCACATCCCAAATTAATCTACCAATAAAAGACTGATTCTGTTTTTCCTTCCAAGGACAATCTACTTACAATGAAGCAGGGATATATCAATGGCATAGGTATTCATAGTTAGATAAAAATGATCTTAAACAACAAAAAAAAAACAACATCCACTACCAAGTGTTCCAAGAGATAGAACTGAAGATAAACATTTCCAAAATAGAAACAATGATCTTGAATTGGAATGAAAGCAGTGATGGCACCTATTCTGAATCCTTCATAAAAATTTCATCATGTAGAATTAGTAAATATTAAACAATTCAAATACCTCAGTATATGAATAAGGTATAACAAATTCAGTACAGAAGATAAGAAAATTAAATACAGAATAGGCTGTACTATAGGTAGTTTCACTCAATACCACAAATTGTTACTAAACCAAAACATTAACCTTGAAAGCTCAAGTTGTGTTCTTACATGGCTTTGTCAGATCGAGACTTTCATATGGATGTTATGCATGGTGCCAAGCACATTCAGAAATATCTAAACCACTTTCTGAGATCAATAGTTAAAAAGAGCTTTTGAGTGAATGAAGCTTGTGAGTCTTGGTGAAGATAATATTTATTCGAATCTTATGGTCTGGCACTACAGAATCACAATGAACTGTACCAGATAGCAGAAACCATGTCACTTGAGGAATTTCAACAGCAGCAACAACTAAAATGAATATCGCATGTACCCAAAGAGAAGATAGATATAATCAAAATGTTGACATTCCACATAATTTCAAACAAAAGGTTAGGAAGGAAGACTCCATCACTAATGGAAAGAGCAATAACAGCCAGTAGACTTGAGAAACCAATTTTTCTGAAAAATTGTTTTAAAAAATTTTTTTTATAAATTTCAAATGAAAGTAGTACTGGCTATTCAGCCAATGTTTCCTTGTAAGCAAACAGCTAATACTATCATTATCATAACTTTAGAAAATATCTTTCAAAATGAAAATTAGAGGTAAAAAAAGATAAAAGTGGAAACAATCACAGCTGCCAAAAATCTTTATTTCAATATTTATTAGATGTTAGTGTTGCTCATTGATTTCTCTAGACCATTATCCTCATCTTTTTTTCATTACATCATCCCAACTAATGCACTCGCTCATTGTTAAAAGGCATTGAGTTTTCTTTTTCTTTTATCTTTCTGTTTCTGTGTGTGTTTTTATGTACTTGCATCTAATTATATTTAATATATTAATATATACACAAAAACATCTATATATGTGCATTTATCTTAATTTATGTTCATGTTTCCAACATATACAGACATTTTCAACCCTTTAGATAAGACATGATTTAATGATAAAACATTTACACTTCAGTAGAGAAATGTTTTAATATTTAAGGAAGATAAACATGGTTTTGTGCAGATGATATGTATATTAATATTATTTAATAACTCTCTCTCTCTCTCCCCATTTTTATATATATATATATATCCAAATATGAGAGAGAATTGATGGAGTAAAATTCCACTGCTCACAGCATTTACTTTTAAAAAAAGTGCTCAATACAAAGTAGAGCTATATTATTATTTTTATTATAGGAGATTAGAACAAAAATGTTGAAGTCACTACACAATAGCTTTTGTGTTTCAGCATAAAGTGTATTGTGTAGCGATTTCAAAATGTTTTTGTTTTAATCCCTTATAATAAATTAATAATACATATGTATATATATGTGTGTGTGTCTGTATACTGTAAAATTCCAGATCTGTAAAAGGACAATATAAATAAAGACAAAAGAAAACTTATCTTTTAATTATCTCATCATCTTCTATATAATCAATGCAAATGTCAGTGTGTCATGCTTTTTCTATTAAAGCTCATTTTCTCCAAATAAAACTTGCTCATCCAGGATTGGAATTAAATCCTCAGATTTCAAATTTAGCTCTCTGTAAAGTTGAATACCAAGTGATGAACTTGGCTCAAAGAGATCTCAATGATTTTGGTCTGCCAAATCCAAACAAAGAAACTGGGCAGATCAATAGAGAAATTTTGAGAGAAACAGGAATAACTGTGGCAATGTGTTCAAAACAGTGAGCCCCTGTTTAACCAAGACCAACAGCAAGTGTATCGGCAACAACAATGGAGGGTTTTTCTTGGAGGTACTGGTAAATCTTTTGTAATTAATTTTCTTTTATCTGCAGTAAGATTCCAAAGAAGCATAATCTGGAATTGGCTGCTACTCTTTTGCCTGGAGGGCATAGGGCACATAGCGCCTTTAAACTTGCATTGGATTTGAACTACAATGAAACCCTTACTTGCAATATCAAAAGAGGAACCAACTTGGCTAAGCTACTGAAGGAGACAAGCTTCAATGTCTGGGATGAATGTACCATGGCACACAATTTGAAACCCTGGACAAAGCACTCAAAGACATTAAACGGAATTCACAAGTCATGGGAGGTATCACTGTGCTACTAGACAAATATTACCAGTCATTGTAAAAGGAACTCCAGATGATGAAATCAATGCTTGCCTGAAAAATTATTACATCTGGAGCCATGTTCAAAGACTCAGCTTGAAAACAAACATGAAAGTTAGAATCACAGGTGACCTTGAATCCGGAAGATTTGTTGCTTTGCTGTTGCAGCTTGGCAATGGAACCATCAAAATGGACCACATTGGAGATATTTCACGTCCAAATGGTTGTGGAGTTTCAGTCTCAAGTATCTAAAACTTGATTAACCATGTTTATCCAAACATTAAACATTTCTTGGATTCAAACTGGCTTTGTGAGAGTGCTATATTAGCTCCTAAGAATCAAACTATTGATAGCATTAACTGGAAACCTCTCCAAGAAATTCCTAGAAAAAGCATGGAGTATGTTTTCATTAATAGTTTGTATCCAATATACTTCCTGAACTCATTGAATCCTTCTGGGATGCTATCACACAAGCTGGAACTAAAAGAAAATATGCCAGTTATGCTATATAGAAATCTGGATCCTCCAAAGCTTTGTAATGGAACAAGTTAATTGTCAAGAAGATGCTTCCTCATCTCTTGGAAGCAGAGATCCGTACTAGTCCAGGAAAGGAGGAAAGATTCCAAGAATCCCCTTAATTTCTCCAGATCTCATTTTGAGTTCAAAAGACTTTGGTTTCCAGTGATGCACTGTTAATCAATAAGTCCCAAGAACAATCATTGAAAGTAACTGGCTTTCATCTGATAGATGACAGCCAGTTCTATGATTTGTTGTTCAATGGTTGGGAAATGAAACAAGCTATTTGTAGTGATCCTGAATAAGAAAACCAAAAATGTTGTTTATTATGCAGCTTTGCAATAAGTTCAAAATAGACAAATTATATCATTGTTTTGATGAAAACTGTTGTTTGAAAAATATTGTTCAAGTTTAATAAAATTTAATATGTACTCAATGAATGAAGTGTCATTGTAGGGTCAAAGGCATAATCAAGAGCCCTTCGCAGGAGATAGCTTAAATGCTGCTTTTAAGCTAGTCTATATAATAAATGCCAATGTTAATGTGTCACACTTTTTCAATTAAAGGGACACAACTCTAAATAGCTTATCTTTTATATAATAAATGTGAATGTCAGTGTGTCACTGTGTCACACTTTTTTCAAACATTCTGGGCTGGATCTAGATCTACAATCCTGAAATTTTGGATTCCCAAATTTTCATTACTGCAATTGTTTTCGTTGATTTCAATAAAGAAGTGTGTAAATTATTTTTTCAACTTAATATAAAAATAACAAAACTGAGAAAATTGACAGACATTTCCTGAGACCTCCTGACAAATGGAATAAACAATTACATAAAGGTTTGTCTATAAAACACAAATTCAATTTACCACTGACTCTTTTTGTTCATTTCATGCTCATCTAGTTGTAAAACACAAATTCATCTTCTTCCAGCTTTGAGTTAAGTAGCAGCGGAAATTTGGCTCTTGCTTTGTTTGGCAGTTTGTCTAGAAGGAAAACTCTTATATTAAAGCTGAGGAGGTCTGTTTAGAGACTTTGTAACATACTCTGCATCATTTCTCTGTTATCAGTTTTCCTGAACAATTTAGCTGATTCTACATAAGCCTTCACCACTGTAATGAAATCCTCTGCATAGGTAGTTTAGTGGTTAATTTAAAAAAAAAAAAATGAACAGTTGATCCAACATATGCCATATTGCTTCTGTGATCATCAGACAGCTTGTCTGATGATCACAAAAGCATGAAACCCAGGTTATTGGTTATCCATATGAATAATTCCAAAGAGGATATAAATCCAGAGAGCTCAATGTAATAACAGAGCAAATGGTAATTAAGAAAGTTACCCACCCTCTCTATATCTCACTAGACAGATATATTTCCATTTCTCTCCTTCTTCCCATCTCTATTTCTTCCTTTCTTTTCCCCATTTTTTGAAACTATTTTAAAACACAATTTATGTTTATTTTCGCTTTTCGTTTTGTGTCTGGAAGAATTTTAAATCCATTCATTGTTGAAACTGTTTGGTCTGAAGAAGTGAAATCGAAATCTTGATTTTGTGAAATAAAATATTACTATGGATTTCTGAAGTCTCTGCTTTCTTAATTATATAGTTACACAATACACCTTTAGATGCATCAAGGGTGGTCTTCACTGATACACTGTCCTCATAACTGATTTTGGGTTTTGCACCATATCAGCTCAAATAGCAACCCCAAACTGACTCCAAATGAGTCAGGCTGCCTCTTTGAAAGTGTCATGCTATGCAACTCAACATTACAAATATCATACTGACCAACATAACCACGAGTCTGACTGTTCTTATTGAAATACACCTGTCAGCGTCAGCCAATGAAAAAAAAAGCTTTTCACACACCCCCTCCTATATACTAGTACTGTTTTACTTCCTCCGGTTTCATTTTGAGTTACTTCCCCTGGATTCCTAACTTGGCAAGGTATGTATGCTTCACATGAAATTTTAAATTTCTAGTATCTGATGAACAACTTAGATGACCTTATTCAGCTTCCTATTGCTTTTGTTTTTATTACTGTTATTTTTAAATATTCCACATTGTAATAGAAGTTTTTTTTTTTATGAAAGGTGACATGCTTTATGTTCCTGGACAGGACATAGACTGTTTTATACAGAAATTAGTGCACATTCTATATATTTTTGTCTTGATAAATTACACTCTTAATTAAAACTGCATTCTTTAAGTTGAAATTATGGTCAGACTTATGATGAATGATTAATGCATTGAAAGTGTTCTAATGAATTCCTTTTGCATTCATCTATTCTTTTATTTAAATTCCTAGATGTACTTCTGACTTCTGTTCCACTTTATAGTGTAAATTCTTGCTTCAGGTTTTAGGTTGATATTATTTTGTTTTGTATTAATTAAATTTTCAGAATGCTTAATGTGTGTTTGGATTTTTGCAATTGCTTTAGCTAATTTTGGGGGTGCTAACTGTTAATGCTGAACACAATGGGTCTGATGGGTATGTGTGTTTAGGGTACCCCATGTCATGTTGGTGTAGTAGGGTGGTATTTTATTAGCCTCATCCAGGATTTGTTTTCAATTTTAATAGTTTCTTGACTGTTTTTATTGAATTTTTGTATGTCTGTATTTACTGTTTGTTGGTTTTTATGTAAATGTTATCATCATTTTAGATTTTTTCAGTGGTGTCCATGATAATTACTCGGTCTCCTTTATTGGCTGGGGTTATGATAAGCTTTTATTCATAAATAAGTTTTTTAATGCTAGTAGGTATCCCCTGGATAGTGTTATTTCATTGGTATTTGTAAGGGTGGCTGCTCTGTTACTTTGTATGAATCACTTTTCAAATTCTATGTGGTTGAATCTGAAAAATCTAATTAATAAATATTGTTTAATATTTTTGTTGTAAATTTTCAAGAACAAATGAATAATTTCACTTTCATCATGTTTAGGTTTTATTATAATTCTAATCATCAGTTTTTAAAGGAATAAACATTGTTGAGGAATGAAAGTTGTTAAAATAATAGTGGTGTCAAGGAAAAAACTGTGTTTTGTTTTTTTAGGCACGAAGGTCCATGTTTGCCAAAAATATCTCATCTTGCTTTCGGATATGTTGTCTGTTAAATTTTCTTAACAAGATGAATCAAGTCTTTTCATAATATATGGAACTGCTTGTATTTATAAATGAAAATGTGACATGATGTAATGTTTTTTTTTTTTTACTTTTATGTGCATTGTAATCATGCCTCTCTACAACTTCCACTCTAAGTAACTCTTTTTTTTATCCATCTTTGTCCTTGTTCTGCCATTCATTCATACAATACTGTTTCTCGCTCTTAAAATGTTCTGTTAGTGTTAAATTCTCTAGACTTTCTCTTCTCACTCAAGATCAACAAATATTGTGCAAAATGACTTATATTCACTTTGTACTAATATTTTTGGCAAAAACATGAATTTGCTTCTCCTTGTACTCACATATTGTAATAGCTGGTGAAAATAGTGGTACTTACAGGTAGATACTCTCTCATAGCTACTTTACCTGCCTATGCAAGAGTAATAAAAATAATGATACCTCTGTATTCAACTTTTAATTAATACAGAGTTGTATTCAAAATTTTTTTCATTTTAAATGCTATAATGCAGATTTTATAAATTGAAATTTTTTTCCTTAATAATGTATGACTGAAAATGATCTCAAACATTTGGTTAAAGTTAATACTCATTGCATCCAAACATGCATTCTTTTGTAAAGCAAAAAATGTATACAAAAAAATTTAACTAAAAACTAAACAAAAATAATCAACCCAACTGCATATAGCAATTTTTAAACAATATAATTATATAATTGAAATAAAATTTTGGATGCATCTAAAATTAGATGTGCTAGTAAAAAATTAATGGTTGACAATGTTTCATTTAATAAAATATAGAAAATTCAAGATAATATTATTGCTACTAATATGTATAAGAGCATTGCAAAAATGTAGCACTTAGTAATTGTTAGAAAATTAAACTTTAGACTTGTTCTTCTGCCAACCATAAAAGTACTTGTAGCTTATGTAGTAAAGCAGCTATTACTGAAAAACTTCCCAAAGCAGAAGCTGTGTAAATTTGAGTCTCACCAATAATTTATATTTTATTATTTAAACTGTTTACTAATGGCCTGAGATTGACAGTTTGAATTATTGCAATGAAAAACAAGTGAAATTATAGTGAAATACATACTAGTCACAACTTAATAGTGGTGAGTAATGCTTTAGTTAATAAAATCTCAAGATAATAAGTTGTTTAAATAGCATGGTAAATTGGACAGTCTAACCTTGGATGAAGCCAGTCTCAGAAAACAACATCTCTGAATTTCAAACCATGGAGTAGCTGACTGGAAACCACTCAACTATTTTTCCTAAGAGATCATGGATTTTTACAGAAAAGAAATAACAGAATCTGTGGAGAGTCATGATCAACCATGTCTTGAAAAGACATAGCATTTTTAAAAAAAACAGGAAATAATAGTAAGTGCAGCTTGGAATTACCATTTATTCTTTTGTATTTTATTACTTACTATTATATTTCTAAACACTAATTTTTTTGTAAGTGACAGCTAAAAAGCAAATTAAAGAATAGAATAAAAACTGTATGAAATTAAAAATCCTAAATGAAAAAATTATTATTTCCTGTTATCAGGGCTGTAAAAGATGGAATTTTGGTGTGGATTTTGAGATTAATATTTTTGTATTTGTAAAATTTTGGAAATGTTTATAATCTATTCTTTGAGGATAAGTGCTTTGTTATTTTTTATTTCTATATATTTCTTCATTATTCAGAAATATTTTTATATATTTCAATTTAGCCAATTACAGTAAATAGCCTTTAGGAATAAAAGGATTTTAATCATAAACAACCTTAGAAAAACCCTTATCCTGGTGTGGTAAGTTTTTACATTGGGTACATTGGGAATCTTCAGGTTTTAAATGAATAATAATTTATATTAGAGAAATAGAGAAATAGAGAAAAAAAAACTTGCTTTCATTTGAAATTAAATAACAATTTTTTGTAGCTATTATTCTTGTAAAACGTAATAAAACCTAAATAATGTATAGCCTTTTCTTGCATTTTATTAAAAATAATCATTATTGATGATTTTAAATATTAAAAAAATACATGAGTTTTAACATTAAATATAGAAAATATGAAGAGCAAGATAGTTGTATTTGAATTGGGATCATATACAGATTAGAATCCAACACTGATAAAATAAAGGACAACTAGAAAACGTTTATCAATTTAACATGTGTCACTTTTTTTTTAAAGGTATATGAGAGAATCATATATGGAGAAAAATATCAGAATTTCTTTCTTCCCTTTTCCCATATCTCATTCTCTGAAGAAGCTTTAATAAAAGTGAAACATGTTACATTGATAAATGTTTCTTATTTGTTCTTTATCTTATCATAGGTGTATATTTATTGAATAAAGTCACCTGCCTAGGAAGAGGGTACAATTGATATATTTGGATTTATGATCAAGTTGTTGCAAGATATTTTTGAGTATTTAGTCCCAAATCATATAATTCTGCTTATTCCTCCATTAGTTAACATGTGCATTATATGTTACTATTAAGTCAGAAGGACCATTTTGCTTTGATTGATAGAAAAGATGGAAGAAAAACTTATATCAGAGACACTATTTGCTTTTAATGAAAAAAAGAAAGCATCCATAATAAGAAGGAAGGAAAGAAAAAGCAAGGAGGCAATAATGCTTTTATGCTGCAGTAACCAGAAAAACTTGTCAATTTTTAATCTTTTTGTTTGTACCCCCTTACTTCTTTAAATAATGACCTACTTGTTATTGCAATATTTTGTTAAAGTTTTTAAGCTCAAATATTTAATGGTTCAATTAGGTAATTTCCATAGGGTTGTTACAGTCATGGATCTTATATGTTGCTTATTCAACTTAAGAATTATGAGTCATCAAAAAATTCAAATAAGAAAACCATGAAATTTTATGTATACTGTTGGCAATTAATTATTCAGTTAGTTTTCATCAGCATTATCTTCGGATTTTATTATCAAAGCTTGTCTGCATTTTTCATTTGCCTGGCAAATACAATAAAAACTTCAAAAAGGCTTATCCCAATATCATGAATAGCGAAAAAAAAAAAAATGGAACCATTGTGTATTCTATTTTATCATTACTCTCATATTGTTTTTGTGTTCAAATATTACACTTCATTTAATAATCTGATAACATCTATCAAAAGCCAAATACTGAAGCTGTGAAGTTTTGATGTTACGATGAGGAGCAGTAAGTTTTAGTTTTTGGTTTTTAAAAGAAAATACTTTATAAGCTGGCAAATAAAATATATAAAAAAGAAATGTAAATTTTTGGTCTAGCTAGAAATTGATGCTATGAAAACTTCATTTGTATCAACACAGGTACAATGATCTAGTTATGTTAGTGAGTATTTCAGTATCAAAATATTTCTCAATCAATTGTTGCTTCAGCTAACAATATCCTTATGAGCAACTTATTGATCTAATTGATTAATATAATGTAAATAAAAAATCTGGAAACATTTTCATTGGATGTTTTAGGAGTGTCAAATATAAAAGAAGAAAGGTATTTGCATAGCATTATTTTGTTTTGGTTTTGTTTAACCTCTTTTATCATGTGGAAAAGCTTTTTTGAAAAATAGTTTCTGATTTTATTCTCTCTCAATATAACACAAATGGAATAATTATATAGAAGAAAAAATTAAATTCATTGTAATGTTTGTGTAATAATAATGTTAGTGTTCATCTGAGCATATAAATGTGTATATCAATAAGTCTACAGTCTGTAGACATTATCTGAATTTTGATCTGACAATTTCATTGAATAATACTTAATTGAAGTGATCACTGTTCATCAATAAATTAAATACCAATGTAAGGAAAGTGATTATATTGAAAAATAAATGCTTTTTTTTTATCATTATGCAATGGATTTATTGATGTAGCTTTGTATGTACAAATATCTTCTGTATCCCTTCAAGATGTGGGTAATCATAGCTCTCCATAACTTCCTATCCTTTATAAATCTTAGCAATGTTTGTTTTTTACTATTCCACCAACTTTGTTCTCTCATCCATTTGCACAAGCTTGTTAGGTAGGTTACTTACTGTTTCTCTCAGTTCCTCTTGCTGTCAGTATGTTCTGAGAGTGTTAAATTTTCCAAGCCTCCTTTCTCATTAGGGGCCCCAGAAATTTCAATTGTTTCCTTTTGATTCTAGGTATAAATGTCCTTTTTATCTCCATTTTTTTCTTTAAAACTTCTTCATTGCTCACATATTCTGTCCTTAGTATTCTCAGCATTTTTCTATAGAACCACATGTCCGGTACCTAAAGTCTCCTCTTTATGTCCAGCATTCATTGAATTTGACTCCTTCCAGTCAATTTAAATTAATTTTGAAATACAACAAAGTATTTTGCTCATTGGAAATATTAAATTTAATCTATTAGCTTGAAAATAAAAGCTTCAAGAAAGACTTTTTTTCATTGTTAAAAATTAATTTTAAATATATATGTTTGAGTGGTTAGAATGTATGCTCTCTTACCATGAGACCCATGTTCAGATCTCACCATGGTCAATTTATCAGCAGTATGACTTCTTGATAACATTGGCCTGAGGAGGCAATGTGTTCTTTGACAGAGATCAACACCCTGCATCATTCTTTGTAGGGGAAACCTACCAGGGGGAAACAAATACATTTTCTTTACTAAGATTTGATAAATGTGCAGGACAATAGCCATAAAACACACTGTTTGATAAAATAAAATGGGACATCTATTTCAAATATGAAGTATTCATTATAATACCATTTGAAGTAATAATAATAATAATAATAATATATATATATATATATATATATATATATATATATATATACCCACACACACAGAACTGTAGGATGTGCAGGTAATGTATCTATACAGAAAGTAAAATTGACAAACTAAATTTAAATTTCTGCTGAGTCTATTATATTTACTTTATATTTACTTATCATTAATATCATTGAAAAAAGTATAAATTTATCTCTTCCCTCTACCCAGTTATGAATTAAATAGTAAAGTAAACTTGTTTTTCTATCCTTTACATAGCAACCAGTCTAGAAGGAAAACCTTGAATTCCAAACTGTGGAGAAAGCAATGTAAAATAATTTTACTATCTTTCCTAAAATGGCATGGCAATTCACAGATAATAAAAAAAAGGAATCCATGGCAAGTCAGGGTTGCATACATTCTGAAATTAAGGGGGACTTAACTAGGCACCTTAATTTCATGAGATTTCAACATTGATTTTTAAATTTGGAAAAAGACAGAAATTTCAGGGAGCCAACTCTGGAAGATAGAAGAGTACTGACAGATCTGGTTGATGTGAGATTATTAAAAGTTTCCTGCAGATATGAAGAATCTAATTATAGCAAACTAAGACCTTTGTGCCTGCTAAAAAATAGTTTCAAAAGAACAGTTTGCCCTTGACAACGCTATTATTTTAATTACCTTCATCTCTCATCAAGTTTATTCTTTAAAAATCAATGATTATAATTGTAATAAAATCTACTGAAAGTGAATTTATATATTATTTTATTCTTGAGAATTTACAACAAAAATATTAAACACTATTTGATTCTTTAAAAGCATAATTTTATATTTACAACATTCTAAAATCTTATACAATTAAAACTAATGCAATGCAATATTTATCATTTACCAATTTATAAAGAAATAAATGTAAAAATTTTTATTCATAAATTTATAAACATTTATTAAATTATTAAAATATGTGAACCAACTATAAGGAAATCCTTATTATGTACCATTTTATAACATTTGAATCGATTGGCAATTAGCTTATATTTTATCAACCATTCCAATAAATAATATAATAAATAAATAGTGTTTATTATTTTGTTGTCAATAGATATTTAGATTTCATTAAAATTCTAATCATTGCTTTTTAAAAGAATAAACATTTCTGAGGAGTGAATATAGTTAAAATAATAATGGTGTCTATAGTGACACAGGTAAAATGGACTGTTTTGCATAGAGTCAATGGACTACTAATAAATTAGTTGATACAGAGGGGGAACTTCTATGTCACAGACTAGAAGACATTACAGCAATATGTCATCACCAACATTCTAACACTGTTGCAGATGATGAGAATATGATTAAAATCTCTCACTTTTTTGGCATGATGTATGCCATCAGAAAGATTTCTGTCATGGTATATCTCAGAGAATTAGAAGATTTGACCTTTTCACAAATTTTGGACATTATAAAGAGAAATTTGTGGCCATAAAAAGAAGTTGGTTATTGATGAGAGGACAAGCAAACAAGAAACAGGTGAAACAATAATACAGTATAATCATAACAATGTATCATCACTGACATAACACCATTCAATGACACAGACTTTGTGGAAAGATGGATTCATTGTTTTGCTGTGCATGTATGAACCAAGAACTTAAAATACCACAAAGTTGCAGGAGGAGAGAATGAGATTACTGATCTTTTTTGTCTTTAGCAGGATATGAGGCTATCAGAAAGATCTCCCACATGGTGTATCCCAGAGAATTGGAGAATTTGATCTTTTCACAAATTTTGAACATTATAAAGAGAAATTTGCAGACAAAAAGAAGTTGTTTATTGCTGTGAGGGCAAAGTTTCTTGTGAGCAAAAAAAAGGGCCAAACAAAACGATAATACAGTATATGACAAGCTATGAGAGGCTTCCAGATTCTATGAGTTAGAAAAACTTGGCAATGGAGAAATGACCATCAAAGATGAATTGATACAGTTGAGATTAATTGAAGTTATGTGTGATACTTTGTACAAAAACAAAATTTTAGAACAGTTACAAGTGACTAAAATGTCCTTGGATACATTTATAGAGTTGGATGCAATAATTATGAAAAATTCAATACATCCAAGAGTAATGCTGAAACATACAGCATATCAAATTCCATTGCGTGATGCAAATACTGTGGCAAAAAAGAATGAATGGAACAATAAAAAATGTCCAGCTTTTGGACAAGTATGTTGGAATTGGGAAAAGAAAATAACATTTCTAGTCTGAGCAAGTATAAAAGGATAATTAGAAGTGGTAGAAAATTTTAACCTCTCACCTCTGGAAAATACTGCTCTATTTGTGATACGATGACATAAAGAGAAAAGTGCCAGAGAAAAAATTAAATGGTGTAACTTTTTCTATGCAATGCTTGAAGTGATGTCACCCTAATCCCAACAAATTTCTGGGAACAAATTGGCAAACCAAAATTAAAGAAAAGTTGGCCTAAACTAAGATGTTTGTCTCTTTCATCAAAATGTTAGATTTTTTTGAAGGAACTTTTGAGACTGACACATACATCAAAATTATTCCCATCATGGTAGTGAAATGGGAAAAAATTCCATGGACTCATTGGAATATATGTCTTGAAAGTGAATACAACTAAATTAATAAACAATGTGAAGTTGGAAAATAATGGCACAGGGATGTTAAAAGCAAGCATTAAATTATAAGAAAATTGTCACATCTCTTACTTTGAGTTTCACAGATTGTCCATTTACAATGCTACCTTTAGTAGCTGCTAAACTGAAAATAATGGTAGAGCAAGGAATTTTAGAACATGCTCTCCCTGATGGTAGTAATTAGGCTTCACCCATCATTGTTTTATGAAAACTGAATGGAAATTTAAGGATATGTGGGGGATTACAAAATGGGGGTAGACCACAAAATATGCTTTGATTTGTTTCCTATTCTTAACATTGAAACTGATATTCACAAGTTGTCTGGAATTAAATACTTTATCAAAACTGACCTCAAATCTGTCTATAACTAGGTACAAATTGATGAAAAATTTAAAAGAGGTCATTATCATTAACTCTCCAATATAATGAAAGATGATACCCAGATGAAAGTGTATTCCTTATGGTGTAAAAACAATAAGTGCACTTTCTCAAAGATCCATTGAAAATGTACTAATTGGTGATGTGAAAAATATGGTCATCTATCAAGATGATATAGGTATTGGTACTACCAGTAATGAAGAGCTAAAACAAAAAAAACATTGTTTCAAACAAATTAAAAACATGCTAGGATGACCATAAGCAAGGATATATGTGTATTAAATTGCAACACAATAGCATATCTAAGATACCAGATTTCCAAAGATAGAATTTCACCAGGCATAAATTTGATAAAGTCCCTCTGATTAATTGCTAAATTACATCAAGACAGCTTATTTTTGGTATATTCAAAATTGCTGATAGCATTATGAACAGACTTTATACATGTACATTGGAATTGGGAGGAGGTCTGCATAATGGATTAAATAATTATGTATAGTGCTAGTTATATTTACTCAGCCTCCTACTAAGGCAGTATGTGATACAAGGTCGTTTTTATGTGGGGAGCACCATATGCATATGTATTCATATAGGCCAAAGACAAAAATTACACAGTCACCATGACCACTATCATACTGGCATTGAAATTACACCGACTCCAGTTCTCTTAGTGAAATGGGGAAGGTGCTTCTGCGGGGTTGGAATTCCCATTAGTGGGGGCGGGTGGGGGTGGGGGCTTTTTCCCATTGAAAATGAGAACAGTTTACTCTAACGGACAAACTGTGTCAGTGGTCCATGTTTAATCAGAGATAAAAATCAGTATTTTGAATGATGAATTAAAAAGTAGACAGTCCCAATTTAATTAGATTTGTGCAATGGAGTCATGTTTATAGTTTAACTTTTGTAACTAGTAGGTTTTCATATCTTGATCAGTATGGTAACTATCGCTTTAAGGCTTCACGAGGGAAAAAAATAGATGCAAGTTTAAATTTTGTTGGAGGTTCATTTTCATATCCAATCTGTGTTGTTTGATTATGTGAGTTATACTAAAAAGCAACTGAAATTCAGATGAAAGAGTTAAAATTTAAAAATAATTGCCCCATACAGAACATTATCTGCAGATCAAGGTTAGGTTAAAAAAAAAAATGACTGACACATTAAATAAATGAAATGAAATAGTTGTATTTTGGGTTTTATATAATACTGCAAAAAGAAAAAAAATAATCCTGACAAATTCATTGAAAAATCTTAATGTAGAAGAAAATAATTATTAAATCTGAAAATTAACAGTAAATATTCAGGTTGCATAGCAAGTGTTGGTGACATATATCATTATATCTCTTTCATGAATAATTAATTAGCTTAATCAAATTGTTATTTTTTTTATCTAAAATTTCCAAAAAGAAATAAATTTTGTTATGAGAATTCAACATAACTTCAAAAAAATATTTTGTTTTTATGATCTCTAAAAGTACTGCCTGTACTATAAAAATAAAATTTGATCTAAAAAAAAAAAAAAAAAATGTAGATAAAAATTTAACATATTTCTCTCTCTCTATCCGAAACAGGATATAAAAATGACTATAGTGTAAATAAATGACTAACAATCTAATTTTGTAAGTTATTACTAGTAACTTTTATCTGCATTGAATTCCCATTATTAAGCTAAAATTAGTGAACATTTCAACAGAATGTACACATGCAAAAAAAAAGAAAGGAAACTATGCAACTCTCAACAAAACAAACATAAAAAAGAAAGTAAGAAATTATTTTCTAAAGTAAAACATTTTTTCTTTATAATACAGAATATATGATTATAAAAATGAAATGTCTGTAAATATGATTTGCTTTTATTGAAAAGCAAATTAAATTTAAATAAACATAAAAAAAATTGTCGCGCACACGCAAACTTCGAATTTGTGATCATATTAAAAACGGATGTGGTGCGTGTAATACCAAGGGAAGTAACTCCTGAAGTAATAAAATAAATATTTACCATTTTTCTTTCTTTACATAAAGTCTTTATTTAAAAATGTGAATATTACTTTTAAAAAAATTAAGAAAGCATTAGAATATATATACAATTAGTAAAATATCTTTTTTCAAAGTTTCAGTATACATACTTCACACGTTTTCTTTTAATTGCAATAATTAAATGTCATAGTAAAATGTGTGTGTAGTCAGTGTACTAAATCATCGATGTGGCAGATAGAATCGGCGGGCTGAGTTCAAATTCCGGTGTATTCCTCTGTGTTCACTTTTTCACTTACCATGACTTTTCACTTTTAGAAGCATGAATTCATTTCGTTTATCACCCATAAATGGGTAGGAAAAGAGGTGAATTAACTTACAGTGTGATATCCAGTGTAAGAGAAGGAATACGGAATTCAAAACCGTGAAGAAGTCATGATAAACTTTAAAAAAATAAAGAAGAGCAATCTGTGAATTTTATAATTTACACTGTATGATCGTTTACGTCCTGCGCTTTTAAAAAATTATTTTGAAAGTGCAATTATTATTTCTTGCCAAAATATTAACATACGCCCTCATTTTTTCCAAATTTTTCCTTTCTTAAAAGAAAATCTTCTTTCTCAAGATATATTTACATGAACAATAAATTTTAAAATTAAAAGAAAATAAACTCATGACCTTTAAAAAATTATTAAATAAATAAACAAAATAAAATAAAAATAAGTAATAATCATAATTACATAAAAAAAATTCAATTACACTACAGCATTAACTCACTTCCATTTAAGGCTATGTCACTTAGTGCCCTTCATAGTTTACCTTTCCTTTACACAGTAAGTTTTTAGAGTGTTCTCTACTTCAAAATCTAGAAGCATAACTGTATTTATTCTTCATGTAACTTCTGTGTATAAATACAGGTTGTCAACTTGCTTTGATAATATTCCTCAAGGAATCAAACATGTTAGCAAAAAAAGTTTTCCTCTTGTCTTTTATTGTCTTTGCAGATATATTTTCTAAACTTTTACACACACACACACACACACACACACACACACACACAAATTAACACTGCATGATGACTGGCAGTTTCACAACTTAAGTGATCACCAGAATATCTAATCATGTAGATGTTCACCTACAAAGATATTGAGCACTCTCCCCAATTCATATAGCAAATTTTAAGCAATAGTTATATAGGAACAAATAAAATTAAACATTCCTTAGTCTAGGAAAGGCCTTTATCCACTGTGCCATGAGGACACATGGCACAGTGGATAAAGGCGTTGGTTAGATCCAGTGACAGACCCAAAGAAGGTGAGTTCAATTCCTGGTTAAGGCAGTGGAGAACTTTCAGAGGGAAAATTAGCAGGAGATAACTGATAACTGACATCCATCAAAACATGGCACGTGGAATTAGAACAGTCTACCCCAGTGATCGAAATAAAGGGTTCAGTTGAAATTCCAACCACCTGAAGAAGGCCGGATATATAACGGTATATAAACGTTAGACAAATATGGCGACAAAGATGAGGACAATAGTCCGACTAATGTAAATACTGTACATAATACCTCATCTCAGAAATATAGACAAACTCATTCCTTAGTCTCTTCCCAATATTGAGTATTTAATTTTATCTGTTACTTTTAATGCTCTATCTCTTGATATTGGGTCATACACATACAAAGACTGCTTGCCTTAAAAGTGTAATCTTATGGAAATACTTTTGTTGACTGAGAGTCATTAAACACAACCTTAAAAAAAATTAAACTTTACTATTTAACACCTTGACAAGTTGATTATTTCTGCAAAACTCTGAGTCAGGAAAAATAAGTTTGAACATTTTGGTAACGGCAGTATTAATATTAGACATTTCCTTATAAGGAAATGTTTGGCATTGGGTGACCAAGTAGTCAGTACCACCGTCATTTGGAATTTATAAAATCTTTCTCTTGGAACATTTTTTTAGGAAAATAGGTTTTTCAGTACAGTAGCTGTTATTTATCTTTCCAGTATAGATGGGGGATTTACTTTCTAACCTTTTATTTGAAGTAGGGTGGAATATCAACATTTTGATTATGTCATTACTTTTTCTTCAAGTTACATGTGTGATTCTTTTTAATTGTTGCTGCTGTTAAAAGTCCTCAAGTGATTTGTTTTATGTTTTGTTAATGATTCTGTAGTATCAATCCACAAATTTCAAAGAAGAATGTTTTTTACTTACTCTTATGTATATGTAGTGAATTCCAATAAATAAAATATGAAAATAAAATCGGAAAGAAATTAAATTAAATTAACACATTTGTATTTTCCTTTAAAACTCTCATCTTTTTCTCTCTCTTTCTATCCTTCTCTTTCAACTAACAAGAAAGCAACTGGATGTTTGTGAGATAAGTCTACTTATTTATGACTACCAAATCTACCAAAATAAGACAGGCTCAACACATAATTTCAGTTACATAAAAAGAATGAAAAAGAAAGGAATGCTGGAATATAAAATAGTTTGACCAATCAAAAAAAATTAACACGATGAGACTTTTGATGCTAGCCAAAATCAAGGTTTGCACCACAGGTCTGGGAGCCTGGTCAAAAGACTCTGAGCTAGCTGAAGAGAAGGGAAACCATAGAACAAGAGATGTAACTGCTGGAGAAACCAGCCATGTGTGATAGATGAAGTAGTCAAGAGGTCATTTGCTAGTGATATTTTCAGTCCTTTGTTTTATTTCTGATAAATAAACACTAAGAATACTTTTAAATATAAATTTAATTCATATCTTCCTGGTGTCACGTAAAACTGACATCTTTATTCTTTCCATATCTTGTGACCATTTTGTTAATGTTTGTATTTTCTTGATTTCAGATGAAAATTTGGAAAATATTTCAGTGAAATTTCCGTTTTTCCAAATTCCAGTTTATATTTATAATTTAGATATATGGAAAAATATATTGAACTGAAAAAAGGAATCCCCCAAAATAGAATAAGTATTTATCACTGAATATTGTTGATAGTGAACTATAGAGATATAATACATTGCTGTATACCATATTCTCAAAAATAAGATTAAATTCTTTAAATAAATATCAGTTTGATATTTTTAAATTATATATGTATAAATGTATAGATTTTTAAGAAATATGGCCAGTTTGAGTATAATTTTGAAATATTATTTTAATTCATGATCTTCAAGCTGCCAACCAATTTCTAATTGAGAGTTTATCTGCAGTTCTGTCTATGTATCTGAGTATGTCTATTCATATTAGTTATATATGTGTGTGGGGATGTAAAATTTCAGATATAACTATAATATATCTAGCGTAAAAAGACAATATGAGTAAAAACAAAAGGAAAACTTAGCTGACACATTTTGTCCTTTGATAGATTTTATCAAGGCAAATGTTAGGATTTTATTTTAAAATAAAATCCTTACATTTGCCTAGATAAAGTCCATAAGAGGACAAAATGTGTCAACTAAGAAAGTTTTTTTCATTTTTATCCATATATTAAGAAATGGACAAAGTCCGACAATTTATTTATTAAAGACATTTTTTTTATGTTTAATGTTCTTTTTTATAGATACAAGTATTTAAGTAAATGCTCTGTTTATAATAAACAGTATTAAGGCCGGTAAATGTTATTTAATACTGTTTATTATAAACAGAGCATTTACTGAAATACTTGTATCTATAAAAAAGAACGTTAAACATAAAAAAAAAAAAATGTCTTTAATAAATATATGTGTGTGTGTGTAAAATGATGATAAACTCTCATGTAAATTTCAGCATACAATGATCGGACAACTTCACTCATTTTTTATTCTTCAATCCTGCTATTGACTTGCAACAGTGAGGATCTCAGGACATAGCAGTAGGAATATTTGCTGATGCTTTTTGCCATTATCTTTCCTATCTTAGGCGGTCAATATTACTGATTTTGAAATTTTGGATACGACTCTGGCATAAATATCTCCAGTTCTTTCTATCCAGGGCAATTCGCTCAAAGTTAGTATGAGGTAAATTGACACCTGAGAGGTTACTCTTTAGCTTATCTTTATACCTGAGCCATGGCTATCCAACAGTCCTTTCTTTGTCCACTGTCAAGCTGGCTATACAAGATGACCTTAAGTATTCTCTCATCCTTGCAATATATATATATATAGATATGTATGTGTGTGTTTAATATTACTTTCCTGATTCATGCCTTTTGATTAAAATAATAGTCACAAATAATTTTTCTTTTCTTGAACACATGTATTCTTTTCTTTTCTTTTAGAATTCAAGAGAAGAAGTGATCACTGCTACTGCTTACTTGGAACTTTTTCTTCGAAAAATAACGGAACCTACACTGATTAAAGCCTTCTTGCGGTTTATTCTTACTGAAAAATATGATGAGATTGTCATTTTGGATTCATTGATCACCAGAATCAACAGCAATAGTAGAGTAAGTGGAATTTTAAAAATTTATTGATGACATCTTGATGAAATAATTTTTGTGCATAATAAATCTTTGTTTAATGGATAATATAACTTCTCTATTTTTATTTAAATTTGAACAGCTGTCCTTATCTTTGTAGCCATAATCACAATGTTTCGTGACTTGCTTCAGGTGTCTGTCTTCAGGGAATTTCAAACTTAATCTTTTAATCTACATGTGGAGATTGTCCTTGTTTCTCTGTCCATGTCTAGGTATTGTTTGTTCCATTTCCACAGAGTCTAAGTCCCCAGCCCAGACACTTTAATATATCATATCAACTCATATTTAATATATCATGAAATTCATTAACGAATGCTTTAATCCAATCAGTTTTGTCCTGTAGCATAATTCTGTACTTAGAACTTGGAGCCTTGAATATAATGTTCTTAATGTTTGCCTGTTACTGCTGCCACTTCTCCTTTCTTGCTGCTGCTGAAACCTTGCTGTCATTTCTCTTTATAAATTAATGGCTTCCACAAGGTATTCGTTTCTATTCTAGGACTACTGAGATCCTCATGGGCTAGTATATGTGTTGGTTCTCTGTAACTTCTGGTTTTCTCAAATTTAAAAATTACTGTCAAAGCATCATGAAACTAAGGAAAATATAAGTAGGTAGCTGATGGTGAAAGAGAATTTTTCAGATTTAAAAAAAAAAATGAAGATGACACTTGGTCCCAAAAATGAGTACTTTGAAGAGGACTAAAGTGGTACTTCTTCTGCTGCCTTCTTTGTATTCTTCTTTATATTTGCCTTCTTCTTCATATTCTTTGTTGTCTTTTTCTTCTATGTGCCATGTCCATTCTGGACATTGACGATCATGGCTCTCCACAATTTCTTGTCATTTGTAGCTTTTCATATATTGTGTCTTTTTGTTATCTCTCCTAAACCCTGTTCTACCATCCATTTACTCAAGCTTGGTAGGTTATGTGTTGTTTCCCACTGGCCCTCTTGCCTTCAAACTGTTTTGTGAGTATCAGATTTTACAAGTATCAGATTTTCATTATGTACCCTAGGAATTTCAACTATCTTTTCCTGATTTTAAGTATAAGTGTTCTATTTATTTTCATTTTCTCTGAAACTTTGTTATTGTTCATGTTTGGTCCATGGTATTAACTGCATCCTTTTGTATAACAGCATTCACTGCCCTATAGGAGGACTGATAACAGTTCAGTACTTTTTTCTTTGTTTCTAATGAAATTTTTCTGTTTATCAATGCTTTGCTAAACTTTTGGAAGGCATCTTTCACTACCCCAATGCATCTTCGGATTTCACTGTTGAACTTTATGTCCTCTTTTAAAACACTTCCCAGATATTAAAATTATTGTGCCTTTTGGGTTATTTTATTTATTAATAATAAATGATTGAATATTTTTCAAACTGACATTGTATATTTTATTTTTGTGTATAATATGATTATAAGTTTACCTATCATATCATTTTATTGTTAAGATGATTTTAGAAACAGTAGAAGATTAAGAGTAGGTAAAATTGATAAATTGGATTCATTGAACATACATGCAGAGTGTTTAGTCATTCTAAATCACTGTTTCCCAACCTTTTTTCAACTAACACTCTCTTTGGTCACAAACTTTTTTTGTCATTTCTGAATATTATACTGAATTCATCTTTCATAGCAAGATAACACTTAGGTATTAGTGCCAAAATAATTTTAGTATTGTTTTTCTATTATGTGCCAATGATTAAAATGCTGCAAAAAAACTTTTATTTGATAGCTGATCTCAATGTGATTGTTGACTTTGCTGCTTTGGTATGTAGATTGATTATTTATGAAAAGCACTGTTTTAGAGTATGAACATTTTATATAAGTTACTTTTTTTATACAGTTACTTTTTATATAAGTTACTTTTTTTATAAGTCAATGCAAATGTCAAAATATTGCACTTGTTTTTGTCATCTCTCATTTTAACTTTAGATTCTGACACAAAATTTATCATAGCATAAAAGGTAATCAATAAGTATTTTGATTAATGATATGTAACAAATATTTATTTTTTTAATAATGATTCATATAAAAAAAATATTTTTCAATATAATCTCCTTCCTTGTCATTACACTTAACTGAATGATGATAAGAATATAAAGTGAAAATTTCATATAAAAATTCAGTTAATGTCAAATTATAGACCTGTTGATCTCCCCTTGTATATATTTATAAAGTGTAATCAAAAACAGTCTTGATTGCTGGAGATTAGTTAATGTTGAAGAACATAATCTTTATTGCTATATAATATAAACCATATATAAACATTTACTAAGCTTGGCTGAGTGTGACCTGACATTGTGGGGTTCCTTTTTGATAAATGAAAATTCTATGAATTGACTTATATGACTAGCTGATAAACTAATTTATCATCAATGTTGATTTTAGTGTGTATTTCATCAAATAGAATAAATGACTACAATAATACACCTATAAAGACATCACCATTTATTTTCTATTTCTCCTTGTGTTACAGCTTTATGGTATTCCTGCAGTCTTATCTTAAGGAGATGGCCTGTTTCTCTTTTATATTCTTGCCACAGCTGCATGAGATGGCATACACACATTTCTTAATCATGTTCTCTTCTATGGGTGGTCTTACTGTTTGCATATTGTTGAATCACTCCTGAGGGTTGTCCTGATGTTATATGAACTACAGATCTTTTATATCTTTTCTGATAAGCCCTTCACATCAGGTAGACAGACTGAAGTTGTTTTATGAGTGTTGTTATCATCTATCATAGTATGTGGGGGCTGCTATCATGTATCCAAGGTAGTTGTTATATTGTAGGGTATTGCTTATGATGACCACTTGTTCCTAATCATGTACTTTGACTCCAACCACCCATTTAGTGTAAAGAAAGGGATCATTTGTTGCCTACAGCATCATTGTGTGAAAGCCTAAGTAGTGACCCAGAGACATAAGAGTAAAAGGGAGATCACCATCCTCTGTAGGATGAAGTTGAAATAATAGACAGTAAACATCATGAGAAAATACAAATTATTAAGGAATCAGTGAATATGCTAAGCTACGAAAATCTCCTAATCTGGTCAAGCATAGAAATGAATAAAATATGGGAACCAGTAATACAGAAAGCTAGAGAAAAATAACAAAAAAATTTGTAATATGAACTCTGGTAAAAAAAAAATTATTACTGAAACATTAGATTTATTCAGTCACTAATGTCCCCAAGGACACATTGCCCACTGGATAAAAGCATTGGTTATTTGATCCAAATGTGACTTCCAAAAGAGTTGTGAGTTCAATCTTTGGCCACAACAGGGAGAATAAAAACTTAGAGAGTTGAGTTATCAAGAGGAATTAACTAAAACATAGATATCCAAAGGTATGAAATTAGAACTAATCCTTCTCTGTGGTCTAAATAAAGGGTTTTTATTTGAAATTCCAACAAATATTAACTGAAGAAGGCTGTGGCGTACAACAACCGAAACGTTGTGAATATGGCAATAAAATGAGAACAACAGTCCAAGCAATGTAAATAAAGTAAATAATTACATACACATAAATATAATTAGCATATATATATATATATATATATATAAAATATTTGACAAATGGATATGTTTTATGAAAATAGATTTTATCTAAAATAGATTTGATAATGCATTTCATCATTCAAGGCTTCCTCAGATCCAAAAACGAAAGAATGAAATGTGTCTATGTGTATTTGCGTGTATGCTTAAATAAATACATATAGACATATTTTATTTTGCATTTTTGGATCTAATGAAGCCTTCAATGATGAAATGCATTATCAAATCTATTTTAATTAAAATCTTTTTTTTTTGTGAAATGTTTCCATTTGTCAAATTTAAAAACTTTTTGGGGATTTCTGTATTCTAACTTAAAAACACATATATAAATACAATTATATTCATGAGTGTATATATACATATAAATATAATTATATATGCATGTATGTATATATAACTATATACATATAAATTTAATTATGTGTGTGTGTGAATGTGTATGTGCATTTATATGTTTGTGTGTGTAAATTTATATATAAAGTGACAAATTGGAAAAGTAAACAATGCATTTCACTGAGACAACTTGCTCCCTTCAGGTTCCTCAGTTTAGAATCAAAGAAAGTCAAAGCTATCTGTAAAGAAAAATGCATTGGGATCTCTGAGGATAAGTGTGAAGCGTAATTCAAATTATCCTATGATAACCTATGTGATGACCTGGCCCTATATATATATATATATATATAACCTATGTGATGACCTGGCCCTATATATATATATATATATAACCTATGTGATGACCTGGCCCTATATATATATATATATATATATATATATATATATATATATAAACAAAACAAACACACACACACACACACACACACACACACACACACATACATATGTTTTCATAGATGCTCATTGTTTTTAAACATTGTGAATTACATTTATTTTTTTAACACTGTGGAATCTACTTAGATATGTGTATCCATTAAAATAAAACAGTACTAAAATATGTTGGAGTAAAAATAAAATCTATTAATTCCTTAAAAATTATTTACACACACACATTTGCATAAACTGTGGCAACAAAAATGTTTACAAACTTTACCAAAAGACAGCAAAAGCAATATCCACAGTACTTATTACTGAATAATTTCAATGCATTTGAAATTTAAAATATTTTTCTTTATGTTAATAAATATTTCAATTTATTCTTTTATTTTGGTTACTCATATCAATTTTAGGTAGTGTATAAAAATTTCTTCCAGCCACTGTACTGTCTTGTGTCTCCAACACTGAATTTTGGTATGGGGCCTCTCACTCTAAAACATCTCAATTTTTATAAGGTAGTATTCATATAAAATACAGATTTTATTGTAACCTAATTATGTACAATAATGGATCATATACAATACAGGTGAACAATTCAACGAGAAAAACTGAAAATAAGTACAATGTATCTAAATACACATTATAGACATGTCGTAATTCCATTTTAAATAAATTAACAATGTTTTGCAGCAATTTTTAACATCAACATGAGATTGTTTTGTTAAAAAGTTGAATAATTTTAACACATTTAACGTTATGGATAAAAGATAGTGAATTTTATATAGTGATTTTTGAGACTTTAGTACGAGCAAAACAAATTTAATGGATTTGTACAAAAAAGGACATCAGAATGGTGTCAAAACCCACAAAAATTTTTCATAGTCGGTTAATTTATAACATATAAATGAAGGTAGGAAGAAGCAAATGTTGATAAGATAGTAAGGGTCACAAAGTGCTGACCAGGACTTCCAATCTGGCTTCCCTCCCTTGGAACTGGATGGTGGTAGTATGCACTAGCCCTGACTATATATGTATATGAGTATGTTAGAAAAATGAATATACTGTATTGGATAGTATGTATGATCCCAGACCATGACTCAAAAATATCTCATCTCACATATTAGACTACTAGTATTTTTTTTACTTGGCTTAACTGTAAAAGTTGTAAAATAT
>CAHIKZ030005336.1:2045000-2062500 GCA_903632075.3 Acanthosepion pharaonis
ATCATACTTCTGTGAACCATGTGGATTGGAGAAAATATTAATATAATCAAAATATTGAATTTCCATACTACTTTAAATAAAAGGTTAGGAAGGAAACACCCATCAGTAGTGGAAAGAGCAATAACAGCTACTGGACTTGAGAAACCTTTTTCTTGAGAAGTTGTTTTAAGAAGAGAAAGGTTTTATAAATTTCAACTGACTGTACCACTAGCTGCTTGGTTAATGAATACGGAATGTTTCCTTATAAAGGAAACTGCTAATATTACCATTACTACTACTATCTTGTGTAGTTTCTGAAAAGTGTTCTTTATATATACCTTCAGATTTAGAAATTAGAATATAGTTTATATATTATATTAATATATATATTAATCTCATGTTTACATTTGTCATTCTTTTTCTATCCTTCATTTTTTAATAACTAAATCCACTAACTCTGCTTTATTGTTTTTTTTTCTTGCCACCTCCCCATGTATTAGGTTCATGCAAAATGTCTTAAAATGTTACAGAAATTTTCATGTACTTATTGTTCTTGCTTTTATATATAGAAATATTAGTGTTAGTATTGTCATAACTAGGTCTTGTGGGGGAAATGTTTTTAGAAAGATAGTGTTAATGATGCAGTAAGCACCAGTACATGTCTAGAATAGTTTGCGTAGTTTTAACAAAAGGATACTTTGAACTCAAGGACAATGATTGCTGTGAAAAATGATCAATTGAATGAACTTTTGAAGCTCAAGTAGTATGTGAAGTTGTAGAAAATTGGAAGATGATCAATTGTCTTATTTGAATGATGTATTAGGATAGAAAATAAATGAGAAAGAGTTGATTGTTGTAAGACAATTTCAATTCTCAAATTGCGTTGTGATACAGCAAACAGTCATGGTGCTGGGATAGGAAATTCTACTACATTCAGTATATTCTCCAGATCTGTCACTTTCAGGCTATCACTTGTTTTACACCATGCAACACTGTCTGCTCAGTTTATACCAATTTCAAAATATCAAAATTTCTCCAATATTTCATTGAATCAAAACTAAAATTCTTCTTGTATAATTGAAAATACATTTTAGCTCAAAGGTGTTGTACGGTCATAGAAATCCAAGTAAATTACTATGTTGACTGAATAATGATAAATAAGAATTTATATGATTAAAGATTTGTTTGACAGGGAAATGAACAATTGAAGCTTAGATATGAATAAAATAAAAGAATCACTAATAGAAAAAGTACAAATGTTGAAATTCAGAAACCTCTTTTCCTAACATGAGACACAGCAAATAAGAGAGCTGGTAATCACTTTTCTTGGAAGGTCACAGCTTTGGGAGGTAGTAAAAAGAATAGTTCCTGGAACTGGAAAGCAGAGGCATTGAATTATTATCATGCATGGAAAGGTGATTGTATGCTCTCTCACAGCAAAGTTTGACACACAAAAACACAATAGACACCCAGATTACACTGAGATGCATTGAAACTCAATAAGAAATACATTGTAAGTCATCAGACTTTAAAAGCAAGTGTTACTTACTTTTAAAGCCTGATGACATTGTATGCTAGACAATCTCCTTGCAGGTGAAAAAGAGACTTGAAGTGGTTCTACAGAAGGATGCTGAGAATACTATAGACTGAATATGTAAGCAACTGCAAATCTTTAGGGTAAATGCAAACAAAAAGGACATTATACTTAACATCAGGAGGTGAGAGTTGAAATTTCTAAGGCGCAAAATGAGTAAAGAGGGCTTCCCAAAATTTGATACTCACATGACACATAGAGAAGGATGTAGGAAAACAATGCATAACCTATCTAACAAGTTTGTTTAAATGGATGTTGGAACAAGGTTAAGTAGAAATGATGAAAAGATAAAAATCTATCAAGTCCTACAAAGGAAATTTTGGAGATTCATAATTGCCTATGCCCTGAAGGGACACAACACACAGAAGAAAAATAGACTTGAATGTAGAAAGTCATTGCTAATGGATTTGAATTTAGAAAGTTGTTGCTAATGGATTTGAATTTAGAAAGTCATTGCTAATGGATTTGAATTTAGAAAGTCATTGCTAATGGATTTGAATTTAGAAAGTCATTGCTAATGGATTTGAATTTAGAAAGTCGTTGCTAATGGATTTGAATTTAGAAAGTTGTTGCTAATTAAATATATTTAAAATGAAAATATTACTTATTTTTCTTATGACTTTTTCATACCACAAATATATCGAGTGTAACAACAAAATTGTTCAAATTGTGCAACAGCAAAATTGGCCAATTCTTAGATTAAGATGGTTGGAATATTGAACTGAATCCTTCATTTCATCCATGGAGAGAGAAGGGAGATCACCGCCCTCTGTGGGATCAGGTTGAGATCATAGACAAAGAACACCATTGGAAAATTTGTAAACTTAAGGAATCAGCACATATGCTAGGCCACAAAAATCTCCTTAGCCGACCAAGCATAGAAATAAATACAATATGGGAACCAGTAATAAGGAGTGCTAGAGAAAAGTGATAACAACAAAAATTGCAATATGAACTCTGGTAAAATCATGTGATGATAACAGCAAAAATTGCAATATGAGCACTAGTAAAAAAATGATTGCTGAAGACATTAGGTTTATAATACCTAGAAATTCATACACAGATGTCCTCAAGGACACATGGGACAGTGGATAAAGGCGTTAGTTAGATCCAGTGACAGGACCCAAAGAGTGTGAGTTCAATTCAGAGGGAAATTAACAGGAGATAACTGATAACTGACATCCATTAAACATGGCACGTGGAACTAGAACAGTCTACCCCAGTGAGCGGAATAAAGGCTGGAGCATACAATGGCTGAAACGTTGTAATAAATATGGCGAAAATAAATATAGTCCGAATAATGTAAATAATACCTCATCTCTGAAATATAGACAGATACTCTTAGATTAAGCTTTGAACCATTGTATCTTAGAAATGATTAAAGATATCTTACTGGAATTCTCTGAGGTTTTTATAACACTATTTGGACTCTACTTTAAACAATAAGTATGTATTTAGTGCTAAGTTGAAATGATGATCTCTCTTGCTGTTGTGATCTTCTGATTCAGTTTTCCTTGTTACTGTTCCCTCTTTTTAAAACTTATTCATGATTCTTTTAATGGTTCTTGAATGGATTATGAAGATAGAAGCCAGAGTATGAATGTTGGTACCATTACTGAAGGCCTGAATGATCTTTTCCATCTCACCATTGCTCAGCTGGGATGACATAGTGGTGCTGGCACAAAATGATTTTAACCTGTTCTCTTTCTTGGTGAATAACTCAAAGGTTTTTTCAGTGATTCTTGTGACAAATGGTGTCAAGATGGCTAAACATCTTATCTGAAACTTGTAAAAAAGAAACTCAATTAGTTTAGTGTTGTCTTAGATATTAAACATTTTATGGGATAGACAATTATCCAATGTTGTTACACCTGGTGTATGTATATATATATATATATATATATATATATATATATAATGAAATAGACAAATCCAACAATTATTTTAAGACATTTTTGATGTCTTTTATCTATAAAAAGAACATATAAACATAAAAAAATGTCTTTTGTGTATATATATATATATATATATATATATATATATATATATAATGCCAAGCGTGCAAATTTTTCTTTAAGATTTCTCAAACATTCAGGCTGGTAGATGAAATGAATTTAGGTAAAAATGGCAAAAATGGATAAATAAGAAAAAAGGAAAAAAAATATAGATGAATATCTCACAATGAGTTTATTAAAATCTTGGATACAATACATAATGGAAAAACATGAGAAGTTTGTCAAATTAAAAAGAATATTCAGTTAAAGCTCCCTCCTCCCATGAGATTTTATTTTTAGGCGATTACATCTGAACACACTGAAAAACTTGGTAAAAAACAATTATAGGTCCACTTGATGAAACCGAAAAAAAACAACAAAAAAAACATTTACCATAATTTACCAATAAAATAATTAAATTAGACTTTGAGAGACAATACAAAATCTGTAAATGGGATTCCTAACCTTCGCCTTTGCGATTTTTCCGATTCCCCGATTCCGATTAATCGTCCCAACACTAACATATTATATATATATATATATATATATATATATACACACTAATACACTTATATATATATGTAAAAAATATATAGAAAATAGGAAAGAACTTGTTAGGTAAATAATCCAAAGTTCTTTAGTATTTTTGATATTATTTCAAAAAAATAGTGCTTGATACAAAAGTAGAGCATAAATATAATTATTTATTTAAAAATATGATTCCAACACGCTACATAAGAGTTCTCATGTTTCAAAACAAGAGCCAAAAACTTCAATATAATTATTTGAATTAAATTGAATTAAAGTACTAAGCTCCGTTCCATCTTCAAGCGAAATTTTTTTTGGAATAACTTATTTCTGAAATTTATGCATTTTATAAGCATATTCATTATTGAAATCAAAATTTCTATGGTAACGGCTAGAGCAATTGTTTAAACAAAAGGGGCGTAAGGTGTTAATAATTTGTATCAATATCTCAGTTACATTCACAGATGTCAAGTCAGGGTAAGGTTGGGGTGTCTAAATTTAAAGCGGAATATGACATTGTCTAGTCTGGTTAAGCGTCTATGGAGATTTATTTATTTTTTATTTTATTTTTTATTTTTTTCAGTGTATATAAAAAACTGTCGTAAATCGCTAACATTTGTTTTTTGACGAGTACTTTAATTGAATTAAAGTACTAAGCTCCGTTCCATCTTCAAGCGAAATTTTTTTTGGAATAACTTATTTCTGAAATTTATGCATTTTATAAGCATATTCATTATTGAAATCAAAATTTCTATGGTAACGGCTAGAGCAATTGTTTAAACAAAAGGGGCGTAAGGTGTTAATAATTTGTATCAATATCTCAGTTACATTCACAGATGTCAAGTCAGGGTAAGGTTGGGGTGTCTAAATTTAAAGCGGAATATGACATCGTCTAGTCTGGTTAAGCGTCTATGGAGATTTATTTATTTTTTATTTTATTTTTTATTTTTTTCAGTGTATATAAAAAACTGTCGTAAATCGCTAACATTTGTTTTTTGACGAGTACTTTAATTGAATTAAAGTACTAAGCTCCGTTCCATCTTCAAGCGAAATTTTTTTTGGAATAACTTATTTCTGAAATTTATGCATTTTATAAGCATATTCATTATTGAAATCAAAATTTCTATAGTAACGGCTAGAGCAATTGTTTAAACAAAGGGGCGTAAAGGTGTTAATAATTTTGTATCAATATCTCAGTTACATTCACAGATGTCAAGTCAGGGTAAGGTTAGGTGTCTAAATTTAAAGCGGAATATGACATCGTCTAGTCTGGTTAAGCGTCTATGGAGATTTATTTATTTTTTATTTTATTTTTTATTTTTTTCAGTGTATATAAAAAACTGTCGTAAATCGCTAACATTTGTTTTTTGACGAGTACTTTAATTCAATTTAATTCAAATAATTATATTGAAGTTTTCAGCTCTTGTTTTGAAACATGAGAACTCTTATGTAGCGTGTTGGAATCATATTTTTAAATAAGTAATTATATCTATCTATCTATCTATATATATATATATATATATATATATATATATATATATATATATATACACACACACTAATACATACACACACTAATACACTTTTATATATATATATATATATATATATATATATATATATATATATATACACACTAATACACTTTTATATATATATATATATATATATATATATATACACACTTATACTCTTATATATATATATATATATACACACTAATACACTTATATATATATATATACACACTAAATACATATATATATATATACACACACTAATACACTTATATACACACATATATATATATATATATATATATATACATACACACACTAATACATATATATATACATATATATATATATATATATATATATATATACATACACTAATATATATATACATATATATATATATACACACATATATATATATATATATATATATATATAAAATTAATTATAGACATCAAATTCACTTAAACACACTACGATTTGTGCTTTTATTGCAATTAGTAGTAGAAACCTAGCGCCCCCCCCCATAAAACTTCTAAAAATTGACGTCGAAAATTTAAAAAAAAATGTTTTTAATATTAGGGCCTAGCTACCCCCCCACTAGAGTAAATATCTAATTAAAAATATTTATTTTAAAATATTGAGGGGTGGGGGGACTATTTTAAACTATAGGGATGGGAGATAAGACCCATCCTTCTCGAACGGTCATAATTTTCTGTTGTTGAATTGCCATTTTTTTCTTATTTATCCACTTTTGCCATTTTTTCGCTGCCATTTTTACCGAGCACCAGATGAAATAGGAATTAAGGAATTCTTGTCTAAGGAGATTGGTCTATGAAATACATGTCTAATGAACATTTACCTATAATAATATTTTTTATTAAATTAACATTTTATTTGTGTACAAAATACTCATTTTTATTGATATTCTCTATATTAAAGAATAATATTTAAGACACTTAGAGCAACATTAATTACTGATGATACATATGTTTTATAAGCATTTATTGGCATGCATTATTTGTATATTAATACAACTCACATTTGACTATAATTCTTTAGACATATATTTCTTAGAAGTATATTCTTTAGACAAGCATTCCTTAGATGAATGTTACTTAAACCTAAGTTCTGGATCCCAACGAAAATAAATAAATACACTGTTTAATAAATAGATGGACCACCTAGTATCCACTAAAAATAATGCTTAAAGTGGGGTGTATATATCTATATCTATCTATCTATCTATCTATCTATCTAGTGGGTATATATATATATCTATATCTATCTATCTATCTATCTATCTATCTATCTATCTATCTATATATATATATATATATATATATATATATATATAAATATGAAACAGACCTCTTATGTTTGCGAGTTGGAATCATATTTTTAAATAAATAATTATCTCTCTCTCTCTCTCTCTCTATATATATATATATATATATATATATATATATATATATATATATATATATATATATATATATATATATAAATGGGAAATTGAGAAATCATATATCATTGGTGACTTTTTTCTTTTAAGTAATAGGTCATTATGCCCCAGTTACTATTATATAGTAATTTCTATAATTGTAGCAAAAATGTTAGAATTCATCATAAGTTATTGAATGTGTTGCTTAAAAGTAGAAAAATGTATTAAATATTTTTAGAAACAGGTAGCATATTTATTTATTGTCAAAATTTACATATATTTTTTTTTACTATAAGTCAGGTAAAAAGCCATAAGTTAAAGAAAATTTTTTTTGTCATAACCAAAACTGATTTTTTTTTCTATGACCCATTTAAATAAACCAGAAAACTATATTGCCTATTTCTATTATACTATTATATATTACCATTTCTGTTTTTAATTAACACAATTAGTTTTACCAATTTAGTTTTTGAATTTTCTCAAAACATTGTCATTTATTATTAAATTTTTATTAGCATTTCTTTCATGTTGTATACTCATAAAATTTTTTTTAAATTAATCTTATTTACCTTCTATTCTGGTGGTTGTACTCTTGTTATTTCCAAAATGTTTTCTCTGAAAGTCTGCATTCAAGAATATGGCAGGTTACTGAAAAATTATCAGTTTGACCAAGATCTTTCAAAAATTCTAATTTTTAGTTAGTTCATCAAACTTTGGAAAGTGACTTGAGAAATTTTCAGCAGCCTCTTATATTATTGTATCTGTAAAACTTTTGTAAAATGTGAAGGTAATTGTAAAAAAAAGTCATAAATAAAAATATAACTTCAGTTTTGAAATATGAAAAGAATTTACACTGAAAATAAATCATATTTTACTTAAAATAATTAATATTTTAATAAATTAATATTTTTATTTATGAAATATAACCTATGTTATATTTAATTTATATTAATGAATTAATATTTATTAAACTAAAAATTAGCTTTAATTTTGGAATTTATTGTTACTTTATCAAACTATTGCTTATTTAAATACTATAAATTAAATATAATCTTTAGCTTAAGATATAAATTAAGATTTTTTTCTTCAACCAAACTGACTTGTTTTTGTAGTATGAATAAAATTTCTTTAAAGATGACCAGTATGTTTTTAATGATTAATTTTTATATTTCTAAATTTGATGTCATCAAATTAGTCATCACTATAAAAAAAAATTAGTTTGCAAATTTATTTTAGATAATTACTAATTTTAAAAATAGGTCACTTTAACCTACTTACAAAATTAATAAAAAAAGAAAACAGAATAAAATTTTATTTCTCTGGAAAAATGTTTTAATGCTTATAAAAGTTTTATTTCCTTTAATTTTAATATTTTTTAATTACAAAATAATAATTTTTTATGGTTAGAAAAGGTAATAAATTTGCTTGTATGAAAGGAAAATGTAAGAGAAAAGAAGTAATGTTTTATTTAAAATAGATAATATTTTTAATAAAATAAGTTACTTTTTAATTTATTTAAACATCTAAATAAAAGTTTGTATTTAATTTATAGTAATTAAATTATATTTCAATTAACTAACAATAAAATGTAACATTTAAATCATTTTAGTTTAAAAAAAAGTAAAATATTACTTTATTCGAGGTTCACCATAATTTGCAGAGGCGAGGCTTAGAGTCTAGACCTCTTTCCCTAATATTTTTTAAAAAGTATTATTAACTATGGGGGCCTAGATAAAACACCACTACAACAATTCCAGTACTGTACAAATGTTTAACTAAGTATTAATTAAAAAAATCATGGGTTCCAGTTCTTATAAAACCTCGCTGCAACAATATGACAGTCATGCTTTCTGGATGGGGGTTTTAGGGGACTATACCCCTTCCATTATTTTTAAATAAATATTTAAAGTTTTTGTATCTTCTTTAAAAATTATCATTTTAATAAAAAGAGTAGTAAATAAAGAATGGCCCTTTTTGTAAAATAATATTATTATTATAGTTATCTGCCCTTAAGGGATTATTCTCCCTTTTTAGAAGAGTTCTAAAATTGCCATCTTTGTTTACACCTGGTGTATCTTTTTGAGTTGAATAAAATTGCTGCTAAAGAGTAGAAATTTTGGTACCAGACATTCGGCAACTATCTGCACACTATTCAAACACTTGGTGTAATGCTGGATAAATTCAGTGTCTTATTAAGTCACATAGACTGGACAGTGTATGACTACGTAGAAAGCTGTAATGTGTACGAAGAAGTCATACGAACAAGATTTTTGCATGTCACCTCCTCACAAGTTGTCCCCAGAAACCTGATGAGTCAATCAACCAATTCCTACAGGGACCACAACTACTAACCAGTAACTGCAGAAGCCTACTGAAAGGAAGCCATTCATGATGCATTCATCAATAGTCTGGACTTTAATCTTATTTGAAAGAGACTCCTTGGACTTGCAGAATGCTTATAGCCAGGCTTGTTCTCTCGATCTTGCACAAAAAAATGTTGTTGCATTTATTCAACAGAATCCATTCACACTGACTATGAGTGCAGCTGTCAAAGACCATCTGCAGAAGCCACATTATATGTGACAAAATCACAATGTTGGTTTTGTAGAAATGTACATCATCCACAAAACAAATGTCCTGCAAGGCAAGTGACCAGCCATAAATGTTGCAAAACCAGGCATTTTGCAAAAATGTGCCACTTAAGCAAATCCAGTCCTCAGTCAGCTACAATTGTTAATGCAGTCTACTAAATATTGATCAATAACAGCCTCAAACTTTCAGGTATATATTCTGCTGCTACTGAATCTGGATTTAAAATATCCACTAATATACTCATGAAAGGACAAAAACTGAAAGTCTTAATTGGCAGTGGAAGCACTGACAGAAGCTTCATAAACCACAAAGTGGCCAAAAGGCTTAAACTGAAACCATACCCAAGCTTGAGATCAATCTGCATGGCTGCAGGAACACCAATCACTGAAAGTGTAGGATATTGTATTGCAGACTTCAACCTTCTTGGATGTGAGTACACAAATGTTCATGTAAATGTAATTAGTGATTTATGTATTGATATAATACTCGGAACTGATTTTCAAAAGCAGCATGAAAGTGTTGTCATGAAGTATGATGGCAGCAAACCAATATCAACCTTTTGCATTCTTACAACTATTAATGTCAACACTCCGACCCTATTCACTGATTTATCTGAAAATTGCAAACCCATTGCAACCAAACTGTGAAAATTTTCAAAACCAGGCCAACACTTCATTGATTCAGAGGCACAATATTTACTAAAAGAAGGGATCATTTAACCTAGCCTATCACAACAATGGAGAGCACAACCATTAGTTGTGAAAGAGGATAGAAACCACAAAAAGAGAACGGTCATTGACTATTCCCAGACAGTCAACTAGTATACACTGCTAGATGTGTACCAACATTGAGAGTACTGTCAACCCGCTACGACAGTACAAATACTTCAGCACAGTAGATTTAAAAAGTGCATATCACCAAATCCTGATGACAGGCCTTATACAGCTTTCTAATCTGGGGGCCAGCTCTACCATTTTACCAGGATACTGTTTGGTGTGACAAATAGGACTGCTCGTTTCCAAAGAGAGATGAATGAATTCATCAGGAAACATGATCTATAGGACACATGTGCCTATGTTGACAATCTAATAATCTGTGGCATCACTTTGGGAAAACATGATATCAACCTTCAACTTTTTCAGAAGGCTGCCAAACTGGACATACAATGAAGAGAAATGCAAATACTTTGCCCAGATAACTGATCACTTGGTATGTCGTATATCTGAAGGGATCATCTAGCCTGACCCAGTGTGTCTGCAGGCATTAATGATACTACCTGCTCCCCAAAACCCGAAGTCCTTAGAATGTATAATTGGAATGTTTGCATATTATGCAAGGTGAATCAAGAAATTTTCTGACAAAATCAAAAAATCAATCCACACTTTTCCACTATCAAGGGAAGCTTTGTTAGCCTTGTAAACATTAAAAACTAACCTGATAGATGCCAGCCTGACAGTCAGTTATAATCTAATATTTGTTGTAGAAACTGATGCATCACACAACTCTGTATCAGCAGTACTCAGGAAAATCAACCAGTTTCCTTTCATTCAAGATCACTGCAAGGCATTGAGTTAAACTATCCACTGATAGAGAAATAGCTACTTGTCCAATCTTTTCTTCATATTTGGCATGCCTGCTTACATTCATAATGACAGGGCATCCTCATTTATTTCACAAGGAACAAAAACATCTTTACACAATTATGGAGTTGTCACTAGTAAAACTACTCCTTATTATCCAGAAGGTAATGGCCAAGTAGAAAGCTGCAATAGTCTCATCTGACAGTCAATACTTCTAGCACTAAAAATCAAGAACCATCCAGAATCACATTGGGAAGAAGTCTTGTCTGAAGTCTTGCTTGTCGTTCATTGTTGTGCATGCCAACTAATTGCATGCCACATGAATAACTTTTCTAGTTCAACAGATAATCAACCAATGAGACCACCTTACCCACATGTCTAAGTCACTTCATTAAAATATTGATGAAACGATATCCCCAGAATAGCAAGTATGAACCACTGGTTGATGACGTAGAACTCCTAGAAGCAAATCCACAATATGCCCACATCAGGAAATTAGATGTTAATGACACCACTGTCTCACTTAAACATCTAGCCCCAAAAGGAATTGGGGACAACAGCCTTGCTGAATTATCATAGGTTCATATTTGCATGGAATTACCAATATCAACCCAACCAGGAAATCAGTCCTCTAAAGACAGTGATTGTGAACTGTCCATCCAATAAACTATGAACGATTCTACAAAATGACATATAAATAGCCCACAAATGCTGAGTCGCTCTAGTCGTAAAACCATCCAACCACTTAGACCTTTAAGGACTCAATTTTATTTATTTATATTTTTGTATCACAATGCATGTATACCTAATTTCTTTTCTGATGCAGCAGAGACTGTGGTAAAATATTATTATTATAGTTATCTGCCCTTATTAAGGTATTATTCTACCTTCATAGAAGAGTTCTAAAATCACCATCTTTGTTTTCACCTCATGTGTCTTTTTGAATTGAATAAAACCTTAATCATCCAAAGGCATTTTCTTCAGTGTCATTATTTGCCACAGCCCTAAAATCAATTTTCAAACAACTTTTATTTCATAGTTACTGAATTTTCCTACTTTGTCAAAATTACTGTATCTTCTGTTAGCACATTTTCCAGGCACTAAAAAGTTCATTCTTTATTAGTTATATAGAGCATGTCTTTCTTCAGTTTTACTATTTAGATGATGTTACACTAAAAGCCTTTAACAGAAGACTGATGTATAAGGAAATAAATGCATAAATTTTTAAAACGTTCACATATTTTAAATTAGAACTTTTTAAAATCAAATTTCATTTGTTTTTTGCCATCACATATGTATAATTGTTGTACAAGTATGCTAAAAAAATGCATATCTATATTCTTATAAATTATACAGATAACAGTTTTTAGGGAAAAGTATTTTTAAAATCAAGGACATTTGACATAGTTTCTAAATTAAACCTAAAACAAAGGACAGTTAGCATCCTTTTTTTTTAAACTGATATTATCCTAAACAAGGTGATAAAAGCCACTAATGTGCAGAGTGTTACTCAGAGTAAAAGAAACAGGTAGAACAAAAGAACAAGATTCAAGGTGACAGATGACAGTTGCATTTAAATTATAGAAGTTCATAGTTGACAGGAAAGCAAAAATCCAGAAGAGATTTCCACATGGGTGAAGTGCAATAGAAGAAACTATCAACATTGAACTTATGGTTGCATCTAGCCATTTCAACTGTAAAATAATGAAACCTTGCCACCAATCTAGTATTGTGCTTAAAATTCATAAAGTTTAGGTACCAAATATGAAAGCTTAGCAGAACAGTTACCAAGAAAATATTTATAGAAAAATGTACAGGAAAGCTACTGAGGCCATGATGGCAATAAATATCCTTAATACTTAACAAGGTAGCATAATGTTTTGCATAAAAGTAAACAGAATCAGTAAACTGAGTTTAAAATTTCATGTTGTTTACAGACATGTCAGCTAAAAATTTTAAAGCCTGGAGACTAAGATGGCTAACTTCAGAGAAACAAAGATTTAATCAAAAACAGAAAGAAACAGAAGGATTTAAAAAAACAGACCAGAAATATAAATTTTAAGACATCATTCTTTAAATTCACAGCAATTATTTCCAATAAAAGTGTGATTTTGAACCAACATTAACCAATTTCAATCCAAACAAAATTGATTCAGTAAATTTTCTATAGAAAAACGATCTCTGCAATAATTTAACCAAACCTGAAACTGTTTTCAAAACATGTGGAAACTAAATAGAAAATATTTTCTCTGAACAATTCTTTTAGTAGAGAGAGCTTGTTGCAGAGCTGCTTCTAGTTGAACTAAAAGCCCTGACAAACAAAATTTAGAAATGTAAATGATGGGTCACCATTTTAGTAAGCGTGAAAGGAAATTGAATAAATTTCAACAAGACGATACTTTCATGTGTTTTATAAATGACTAATAACTGATTAACAAGAAATAAAATATACTCATATGAATGCAAAAATAGTTGAAAAGAGAAAACATTAAAATTTAGCTATTAGGAATTGTGTGTAGCTGTATGTATGTGTGATGTACATGCCTACATGTGTCAGTGCACATGAAAGAGTTCAGTCAACTAGGGAAAGATATCTCTAAGCCAGAAACAAGTCCTGTGCTGGTGTTATTTCTACTGCATACTAGACAGAAAAGAGAAAAAAAAGAGAAACAAACAAGAAGTGTCCTGTTTTTATAGCTGTTTAACAGTGTCGCCTAATATTGTCTTGGTAAACCAAGTTGGAGTAATCCCACATACTCAACAATTTATTTACTTAAGTTATTTAGGATAATATTTGTTATGAACCAAGGGACTGAGATAAAGAGCTCAAAACTAGAAGCTTCCTGGCACTGCTGGTAGTGGTAACCTGTCTCTGTTTGTATCCACAGTATTAAAAACATTAGAAAAAGGCATAAAACCAACTTTGTTTGCATTGTTTAGTTGCCAGATATATGGATAAAAATATTCTTCTCATGCATACATTGATGGTTAAGTGAGGATAAACATCTGGTCAAACCACTCTCCCATAACTACTACTATGGCAGTATTAAATGAAAATATTTGTTAGGCTTATTGTCAACCTTTATACAGCTTTGTATATGTTTAGGTTTGCCTTAAATGAAAATATTTGTTAGGCTTATTGTCAACCTTTATACAGCTTTGTATATGTTTAGGTTTGCCTTACTCTCCAAGGATCCACTCAATTTTCAATTTTTATTAGTTTTACTTTTTGGTATAATAAAATGCTTTTGTGAATCAAAATTCTTTAAGCCTCAGAGACATTAAAAAATGAATACTGATTGCTTATGTCACTTGGGAGGACCCCTCAAACCAAGACAGTTGTAGATAAACTGAGATATATGGTAAGCATACATATGAATTCTTAATAAACTCTTATGTTATAAGAGATCTCACAGCAAAGTATGGCTCAATTACTCCTTTTAAGAAATGCACATTTATTGCTGAAATATTGAAAAACCTATATCTGCTAATTTTATTTTCACTAGAAACATTTTTGCAGCATGCTGTCATGTGTTGAAATCCTTACAATATTTAGTATTGTTGAATTTTGTTAAATTTTTTTTTTGATATTTACAAATTCTATTTTTCATTCAATTTTTATGCCAACCAATTAATGAAATTTGAATAAGCTGATTTGCTTGGAAAAATACTTTGACAAAAACCCTACTTTGGTTTAATAATTTCTTTAATTTAACTATATAGTACTTCATGGTAAACAACATTTTTTTAAGAAAATTTATTTTTTTCCTCTTTTAATAGTGAAGAATAAATTCTTAGGATTTCTTACTCTTGAGCATGCAAGCACACAACTAACCATGTGTAAATATTTCTTTTTGGAGCCAAATTCTAACTTTTTGTAGCATTTGGCCTTGTGATTTATTTGTAGTTCCTGCAAACACAGTAAACTGGAAACTGGATTCTATTATATATATATATATATATATATATATATATATATATATAAACTTAAAGAAAAGATATGCCAAAAAAAAAAAAATAATGCATTTTTATGAAATAAGTATTTGTTATTTTAATCATTAAATTTGTTTTTAATATGGTGGGAGTATTTTGTATGTTAAATAATAAAACTTTTAATTTAAAAAAAAATTAATGAAAATTTATTGTACTAAGCTATGCACCCTAGTAAAGTGAACTGTACTTTGTACCCCCTTACCTGTTTGTACTTCTCCACAAAATTTCATTTTGATTGGTCAATGTATGGCAAATTTAGAGGGTGTGATGAATGGATGGATAGATTGACAAACAGAAGTCAAAAAATGTTATATATTGATATATGTCCCAAACTTAACCAAAAATAAACAAAATGAAGATCTCTACTCGCATATACCTATTTAAATATGACATATATAGTAATAAGAAATAATGTCAGATTAGAAAATCTATTTCTTGCTTAAATATTACTTTGTCTTGTGTAGATAAAATTCAATTAGCAAATATAGGCTTTGAAAGGTCTCAGTGAGAGATGAACATTTTTTAAAAAGGGGTAATTAAGCTTTGCTATGTGGTCTCTTATGGCTGAGTGGTTAAACAAGAGTTGCCATGACTATATTTGTATAAAAAGCACAGGGAAGCTACATTATAGTAGGTGTTTTCTTTCTCTTAAACGAGTTACCATGAACAGGCTAGAAAGCCCAGCTTACATCTAGGGGTAGAAGAGATGGATTTATATCTTTCAAAAGTATGTTAGTACGAAACACAACTGACAAGGACAAAATAGACACCAGAGCTGGAACCTTTTCCTTAAACACATTTTTTTTTCTTTTTACAAGTAGTATGTGAGAAGCAGTATGGCAAAATGAAGTCAGATATAAAAATGGCTATAAAGCAGTAGTTTGCTGTTGAATTCTTCCATGTGTAAAAAAAAATGTATCCATTTTAATTAATTGCTGATCAATAGATTAAACAGTAGATGTAAGCACATTTAGGTGATAGGTGATGTAGTTCAGCAATGGCAGTGTGTGACAAGTCACATTCCAGAAAAATCTGCTCGGCTGTTAGCTCATAAAAATGAAGTGTTCTTTCTGTCTGAATTTCTGGGATGAAGAGTGATCACAATTTACACAATTTTATATTTAGGCTATTGTCCTCATTTTTGTTGTTTTTATCACATTTCATCTGTTGTGTCCTGCTGACTTCATCAGCTGTATATCAGTCCAGGTAATCTACAGGTGAATTCTGAACTGAAGCCTTTATTCAATCTATGGGCAGGGCCACGGTGTACTACCTGGGGTGGGGGACCTGATTGCAGACCCAAGCCAGTCTTTTGGGATCCATGCTATCCTATTAACATTTGTTTTGTTTTTTCCTACCTAAATTTATATAAGTTACAAGTTAAACTAAGCATAACTGACTATTAAAGGATGGAGAATTTTTGCGGATTTTGATGTCATTCTCATGTGTTGTTGTTTTATTTTTGTCCAAATCTGTGAATTTGTTTTGCTCATAAGTCTCAAAAACACTATGCAAAATTCACCATTTTTTACCCATAATGTTGAATGTGTTAAAATTATTCAACTTTTTAACATATTGACCTGATATTAAAAAGATTGTTCAATGAAAAAACATACAAAATTAATTTTCCTTTAACAGTAATATTGAAGCTTTCCTTTATTGATTTTGTTATCCTAGCTTTTCAGGTTTTAGGTATGCACCAAATTCCTTGTTTGGGATGGATGATAAGGCTCTCAACACCCTCCTTGTTTACGATGAGTGATAAGGCACTCAATAACATCCTTGTTTGAGATGGTTAATAAGGCATTTTAAATTAAGATAATCAAGTGCAGTAAACTTGCATTTTTATTATTTGATAAAAGGATTCCTTTCACAAGTCTCATGGCAGATGTAATATATATCACCAGGAAGAACATATGTCAATGTCTTTATTACCTTGTCAGAATGAGGAGACTTTCATTTTGCTCATATCTTTGTATTAATGTATTTATGGAATTTATAAGCAGATTTTTCAACATACTGATACTGCTCAGAAATTAGAAAATAAAGCAGTTCAAATTTATTCTTGTTTAAAAATTATTATTAATATAAAATTTGAGCATGGTGAGGAGTACAAATATATTAAAATCTTTGAAAATTTTCTTTGAATTGGAATAAATTTATCAGTGAACAGAATTAAAGCCATACTTTTGTTTGGGATAATTTTGCATTTTAAAGTAATAAATAAATTTTGTCTTAATTTTGTTCTAAAATAAATTAGAAGAACACTTTTGAAACTT
>CAHIKZ030005336.1:2067500-2087500 GCA_903632075.3 Acanthosepion pharaonis
TAAGAAAAAAAACACATGCCTGATGATGGATGGAAGACCGTCCGTAAAATACTAGCATTTTAACATCGAATAAACTGAAAACTACAGACAACAAGTTTTTCTTCTAGGATCAAAACTCACACTATGGATGAACAGGATTTTTAATGCATATATTATGTTTTCTAGTGACGGATGTCGCCAATAATCGCATTGATACTTCTGATTAATTCTATGTGTGATTAATTCTTAATATGTAAATCATATGCTGCCTAATGTTTATATATATATATATATATATATATATATATATATATATTGATGTTTAATGCAGCATTTTTATTACTTCAGACCTTATTATAGTGGCTACTTCATATTTAAAATACATATACCATTTTCATACCATTTTCATTTATTTTACTAAGATTTCTTTATAGATCTATGATAGAACAAAAGTAATACACACTGTTTAATAAATAAGAATGCGTCATCTATTTCAAATATGAAATGTCCACTATAATAACATTTGAAGTAGTATGGTAATCAAACAGTACTGTATGTAAAATAACGGCTAAAATTTTATACTAAAATAAATATACATTTGTTGTTCACTGTTTCATGCATGTAGCAATCATCAGACATAAATAAAAAATTTGTCTTGTAATACCTCAATATTTATAGCCTACTGGTAAGATAGCATAGTCCATTTGCATATGGAAAAATTAATTGGTAAAAAAGAAATGAATATTATATATATATATATATATATATATATATATATATATATATATATATATTCTGTGTACTTAGGCAGAATTTTTTTCATTGATGCATGTTTCATTAAATAATATAGACAAGTCTTGTCTGCTTATTTTTTGTGAATTCTTTTCATATAGTCTGATAAGCTTAATAACATTATCATTAAACGAAGAAAGAAAATCACAATATTGATACATATTTTTAATCCTATCTAAGCTTTTGGCTTACAATATGTTAAGCAATACACGGACAACACAATGATGATAGTCTGTTTCTGTTTACATGGAACAAACTCGTGCATACAAGACACTGGAAGCAAAAATCGCACTGCAGCTCATAATGTCACACATGACTATGCGAGAATGAAAATGAGAAGTATTAAGTATGGGAAGCCATTGGTATAAACCAATGGCTTCTGTTACCAATTATAGGCATTTAAGAATGTTTGTGGAGATTTCATAGTTTATTTTGTTCAGGTTAAGTTTCAACTGTTTTATGTATAATTTTTAGTTTTTGTTTATTGTTTTCATGTTTAAATATAATTGTGTTTCCAACAAGGATTTTCCAGAATTGTGTATGTGGCCAGGCATGTTGTTTTAAATGCCTAAAAGTGTTAGAGTTATCATTTAAATGTAGTGTCAAGCATTATGAAAGTGAGTTTGTGGTGTGACCAACATAAATATGCACAGACAATTTAACCCACTGAAGATGGTCTCAGATGAGATTAAAAGTACTTGGGAAAATAAAAATTATTTGAAAGAAAATTCTGGTATTTTTCTTAATTTTCTACAGCCACCAAGAAATTAATTTGTGGACTCAAAAGGATTAAAAATAAAATAGACATAATATGCCTAAATTATTTAATCAAACCTCTTTGAATATATATATATATATATATATATATCCAGAATAAGATAAAAACACTCATAAATTAAAAATAAAATAATATGAAAAATAGTCTCATACATATTCATACAAGCATTAGGCATTCGAGTGTCTGATGATTGAATGAATATGCATAAAACTATTAGTAGGGATCAGTCATTGTACACCAGAAAGTTATTAAGAAAATTGTATATGCCATTAAATATAGCATGAAGCCCTTTTTCTCTGCTGTGCCTTCATAGCATACATAGTTCCTTAGGAGTTGTTATGTACATTAGTTAAATTTATATCTCTCTGTATGTATGTACAATTTTCTTTTTTATTCTTTTTCTGCAGATATCTGATTCCTTGTACTCATGTAATGATCAGTCAGAAAAGAGCAGTCAAAGATGTTGACTTTCATAGTAAAAGTGCTGAAAAGTTTTTGTCTTTGAGACCAAAGTGCTGTAGTCAAATTGCCAACCAGGATGGATATCAGAAAGATAATTCTGAAAATGTTCCTCTATATGGGTAAGTAATTTTCTAGCTTAATTATTCTGACTATTGTCTATATTCCTTACTGCATTAGGGATACATGTAGATTTACAGGTTTTGATATGTAAAAAGATAAAAAAAAAGACTGACTTGTTTGCTGTAGACTTGATTGAGACAGATTTTTGACTCAATCAATACAGTCCATGACACAAGTTTGCATTTTATACCCAAACTGCCCACCGCATTTTAAACTTTACTAGAGACATCTCTAAACCTTTTAGTTCAATGGGCATTTTGAATCACCAAACATATATATGGAGTCATTATCTATTTTTTTTAATTTCACTTCCGGCAGAGCAATAAAACCACTAAGATGCAAGATTGTGAAAAAAAAAATGTGCAAAAAAAAAACATTAAGGAGAGAGGACAATAAAAGAACAGGAATTAAGAAGACAGAAGATGACAATTGACATTGAATTTAAATTTAATTTTTTAGAGATCAAAAGTGACCAGAAAAGCAAGAAGTCAGAAAAGAGTTTCATGAATGAAAAGTGTGTGGAAAGAAACTATTAGCATAGAACTTATAGTTACAATAGTAATTTCAACAGTGAAATTATGAAACCTAACTGCCAATCTAGTATTGCATTTAAATTCATGAAGTCAAAATATCAAAGATGAAAGTTCATCGGAACAAATATCATGAAAGTATTTATAGAATAGTCAAAGGTAAGATACATTATAGTGGTGTGAAAGTGAGAAGTTGAGATGTTAGGTCAAGACCATTAACATTACAGATTCTTCTTTGGATTTTGTCAAGAATCTATAGATATATATCAGAAGCATCAGACCTGATGTAGCAACAATGTTCAATGCATGAACAAATGGTAGATTTATAAATGTGCAAGATAAATTTTGACATGTAAAATTGTTAAGCATGACAAGTAAACTGACTTTCCTAGCAGAACACTTAGCAGTTGAATCAATATAACCACTCCACTTTATGTCAGTAGAAAACATGAGACCAAGAAGATGCAATGAGTTGCTCTCCTGGAGATTAGCATCAGCCATGTTGATGGAAAGCAAAAAAAAAGTTTTTAAGATAATTAATATAGAGCTTATTTCTTAAGCCTTTTCTTGTCATCTTTGTGGTAGATACAATATGTTTGGTCTATGGCTTTCTCATCATTTTTCTGTAGAACCACATTTCTGTTGCTTTGAGTCTCTTCATCTGTGAAAAGATTGTTCAGCATTTACTGCCATATAGGGGGACTGATATTATGTAACAGTTCAGTACTATTTTCTTTGTTTCTAATAAAATATTTCTTAATACTTTGCTTAACTTTTGGAATGCACCTTTCACTATTCCAATGTACTTTCAGTGCCACATTTTGCTAAAACTAATTTTGTACTAATTAATTTTGGTATCTCCAATTTGGAGTTTACATGTTTAGCTGTTCCTTTTAATGACAACCATGCATTCTGTCTTTCTGCAGTTGGTGTTTAGTCCTTTCTTCTCACTTTCTTTCACTATCTTCTATAGAAAGACCAAAAAAATGCAGATTTTCAAAAATTGTGTTTACTTGAAGTCTTTTGAGTAATCCCTCAAGATATTTAAATTAAATGTGATCCAATAGTTCATAGGGATGATGGTTTTTCAAATAAGGTATGATTAAATACATATTTCAAATCTATGATTTCTTATTTGAACCAAAGGCTCCATATAGGTATTATGCAGGAATTAGCTTAAAATTCCTCCTAACCATGGTACTATAGGGCAGTATATGTGGTGCCCTTACAATCATAATCGGTTACGAGACTTGTAGCATTTATAAACTGTACTCAAATTTGACTAAACAAGCAACTATACTACTAATTTCAGTGTCACTTAAATGACCAAAAAAATAAAAGAAAATTAAAAAATTGTTGCTAAATGTTATTTTATTCTGTATTAAAAATTCTAGCAATTCTACTAGTTTAACTCACATCCTTTATATTGGCAATACAAAGAATTCTATAGTAACAATTCTTGTCTTCTTTACTTTTCATTTTACTGGTGTTATTTGTTATTTTGTTTGTTCTCTTGTGCTACCATAGACATGTTTACAACACTTGGTAAATACTTGCATCTTAGTGACTTTATTGCAGTGCTTGAGGTGAAATGATTAAAAAAATTTAGGGGATTTATATATTATAATTACTGATAGGACAATTTCTTGCAAATTCCACTTTATATATTTTTATTACATGACTTATTTTAAAAACTATCTAATGGCATATGTATCTTTTTTATGTTTAATTAAAAGAATAACATTTTTGAGTATGAATATATAGACTTTCTGTTCATGAAAACAACCTTTCCATTTTTTTTAACAAACACAGATGGCCTACATACCAAGTGCTAGGCCATTTATCAACCTGTCAAAATCTCCTGGGGTAGAATTTACAGGTCATAATATTGAATCTTGCTCAGTTGTACAACACAGCTCCAAGTTAACTCTGTTGTTGGCGATAAAAGTCATGAGGTACATTTTATTAGGATAAGAAAAATTCAGGACTTTGGCTTTTCAATAGAAAAAAAAGGTTATATAAAAATGTTTTCATTTATAATCAGTAGCAAAGAAAAGAATACTGATCTGTTACATAATATCAGTCTACCCATGTGGCAGTGAATGTTGGACAATCTCCTCATAGATGAAGAAGACGCTTGAAGCAACAGAAATGTTCTACAGAGTGATACTGAGAATATCATGGACCAAACATAGGTCCAGCGACAAAGTTCTAGAGATAATGAAAACAAAAAGAGCACCTATACTTAACATCAAGGAGAGATAATTGAAATTTCTAGGGCACATAATGGGGAAAGAAGGCATGGAAAATTTGATACTCACAAGATAGATCAAAAGCAATTATTACAGAGGAAAATAATGCATGACCTATTTGGCAAGCTTGGGTGAATGGAATCAGATTTGGGAAAGATGCTAAAAAGACAAAATTTATTAAGAGCTACAAAGGACAGAGAGTTGTGGAGAGCCGTAATCACTTTCTAAAGGGACTTGGCACATAGAAGAACATTTTTAATGAAGAATGTGTGGGTGGTGTAGCAAATATTGATGCTGAAAGTGAAATCAAAGAGCTGAGTTCAAATTCCAGGATAGTCTGTTGTGTTCACTTATGCCCTTAGGAAAGGCATGAATCTATCTCTTCTCCTCCAACATAGGGTATAATGGACTTTCTAGCTTTGAGTGGCAACCAGTCTCAGAAAAAGAAAAATCTGAATTCCAAATTGTGGAGCAGACAACTGGTAACCACTCCTATTATCTTTTCTAAGAAAAAATGGTAAATTCACAAATGATAAAGAAAAGGAAGCTGTGGAGTCATGATTGTTTATTTGTCATCTGCTGTCAGCTCTCCACTTCATCTTGTTACTGTTCTTGCCAATAAGCTGATTACAGAAAATAATTCCTTTTTTCTGGACAAACAACATCTGCTATCTTCAACAATAATTCTTTGAGTAACTCTCCATTAGTAAATGGTTTCATTCTTTCTGCAATTACTTTTGACAATCTTATAGCTAGCATGAGTATTGCAGTCATTTTCTTGAACTTTTCTAGTGAAAAATAATGACTGCTTTATTAAATTATTTTTCAGCCATGCAACTTCATCTTTTCATGCTTTACCAGTAAAATTGATGTAATGACTATGCTGAGTTTCATAGTGGTGTTTAATATTTAATATATTTTTCACGGCAATGATTGCTTGAAAAATTAAGTAAACACAGCTTCTGAAGTGCTCAATGAAAAAATACTTAAGTGTCAAGTCATCGTTAAAATTTCAGCATTCTAAATTCACTTTTCTTTTCTTAGTTTCCATGGGTTGTTTTTGCTTAGACAAAAAAGACTTCTGAAAGAAAGAGAAAAAACTCAAATGAAAAACTCTGAGAAAGGATATGAAGTAATTTTTCCAGTGACCTCTTAACCTTGAAGTGAACTACTTGTATTCAATACTAATTATATAATTAGATGTAATCATAGGTTCTATGCCAGGGGTTGCCAACCCTTGGCATAGAACTTATGGTTACATCTAGCCATCTCAACTGTAAATTGATGAGAACTCATTGTCAGTCTACTACTGCGCTTAAATTCATAAAGTCTAGGTACCATACAAGAAAGTTCATCAGAACAATTATCATGAAAGTATTTATAGAAAAGGCACTATATTACAGCAGTGGCAAATGGACTAAGGCCAAGATAGCAGGTCAAGACAAATAACATTGTAGATTCTTCTTTGGATTTTATTAAGAATCTCTAAGTATATAGCAGGAGCACCAGATTAGATGTGGCAGCAATATTCTAAGCAATATTTTTTCTTCTGGCTTCTTGCTTCCCAGTCAACTTTGATCTTCAAAAATATAAATGCAATGTCAATTGTTAACTTCTGTCTTCTTATTCTTTTATTATCCTCTCTCCTTAATAGTATTTTTTCTCATATTCTCTTACACTTGGTAACCTCTTGCATCCTAGTGGCTTTGTTGCCTTGTTTGGGGTGAAATGATTAAAACAAAAGATATAAATAATGATTATTACAGTGACATCATAATATTACAATCAATGCTTTTTCAGGTCTGGCTTAAGGCCTCCTGCAAATGCAGACACTGGAGTTAATTTTCAAAGGTGAGTGAAAAGTTAGAGCCATTTTATAAAATCATCAGGATTGATATTATTTATTTAAATGTTTTATCTTGTGAAATATTTGTTATAATGTTTTTTTATTCATATCTGTGTGTTTGTGTAAATTTGTGTATGTGTGTCTTATTTTCACATTTTGTATATTTGCTTAACAAATTTATAAAACTTTTAGGATAAATAAATTTATCAAAAATGATTTAAATATTATTTGTAGAAACTATATAAGTATAAAACTCAAAAGAATTTAGAAACTTATATTTGTAAATTAGTATACAACCACATGTTACACTTAGAAGTTCTTACAAAAGTTAATAAAACTTAATATTTTGTTAGTAATGTTTGTTTTAATTCTTGGTCAGTGACAATTTGTTTTTCTTGATTTTAATTTTTTTGTATGGTAACTATTTGAAATTGTTTACTATTTTAATATCATTTCTAATGATATTAAATTGTATTAAATCTAATATTAATTATATTAAATATAATTTCTAATATTACATCCATTTTAATATCATTTCTATAGTAAAACCATTAGTAATATATTTACATTATACATATGATCCTATATCTGTAATATATCTTAATTTCTAATTACTGAATAACCCTTTGTATTTGAATATTTAAAGTATTACTATAGCAGAAATTATTAATTATGCATTTACATTATATATATATAATAGTTCTTTGTCAGTAATCCTTGTAATTCCTGACAACTGCCAATCCCTTTCTTTTTAATTTTCAATGCATTTCTCTTGTAAAATCCTGCATTTAATTTATATAATAGCTCTATATTGTCAGATGTCTTAATTCGTAATCACTGATTCTTTTCCTTGATTTTCAAAGCAGTTTTGTAGTTACATTAGTAATAATTTTTTATTGTAAAAACATTGGCAGTACATAACACAGTTTTATCAACAATGTTTAATTTAATTCCTTACCTCTATAGATTGAGTCCCCAAAATTTTCTGAAACAAATTTTAGACCTAAAATTGTAAAATTTCATGTTTAGCTATTAGTTTTTTTCACAGTTACTAAACAAAGTATTAAGAAACAGCAAAAATCATTAGAAATAAAAGAAAAGAATGCTGAATTACTACATAACATCACTCTGCTTGGTTGCTTTGACATAGTTTAATGGTTAGCGAGCTTGTCTCACTAGATTGATTACAACTGAATAGCGAGTTTGATCCTCACTTGGTGTCTTATACTTTCAGTCTTAGGCTACATCTAAGCTACACTTAGAAATCATTTTGGGCACCTTGAAATATTGTAATGGTTAGAAAACATGTCTTGCTAGAAAATTACGAATGAGTATTGAGTTTGATCCTCACTGGGTATCCCATACTTTCAGCTTTGTGCCACATCTAAGCAACATTTAGAAAATAACCATAATATCAATTTTCCTATATGGCAGTTAATGCTAGATTAAGAGGAGACCTAAGGTAACATGTTCTGCAGAAGGAAGCTGAGAATAACATAGTTTTAACATATGGAAAATGAGGAAGTTTTAATAAAAATTGAAACAAAAAGAACAATTATATATAAAATAAGATACAGTTGAGATTTATGTGATACAATGAGAAAAGGCTTGGAAAATTTGACACATAGATTTATTGAAGGTAAACAGGACAGAGGAAAGCAGCAAGTAACCTACTTAACAAGTTTGTGTAAATGGATGGCAAAACTGGGGGTAAAAAGACAAATATTAATAAGAGCTGCAAAGGATAGGAAGTTGTAGAGAGGTATGATCTATGTTCTGAAGGGAAATAACATTTAGAAGAAGAAAAAAAATCTTTAATTGTACAATGGAGAAAATAATAGGGAAGTTTTTTAAATAAAGGTAAAAATCATTGGAGAATTTTATATACTTGATTCAGTAGCAATCATTATTAAAATACCCCTGTGATTTTTTAAAATTTTTTCATGTTACCAGAAATTATGATATCATTTTTTATTTACTGTTGTTCACCAGACAAAAATAAAAATGCCCACTATACACATAAAAGCACAGACATATTATCAGCCAAATCCAACGTAGACCAACTGGAATTATGATACACAGAACTACAAAATTATACACATGAATGCAACCTGACATATAAATACATGTAAAATTTCCTTAACCAATGAAAAATAAACAACACCAGAATTTTCTCTTCTCCTCCATATTTAATTTCTGATGAAGCTTAAATAGAAGTGAAAAATATTAAATTTATAAATGTTTCCTATTTGTTTCTTATTTTGCCATTCTGTCAGATTCTAATCCATATTTGATTCCAATTCATATTTATGATTGTTATTGCAATATTTTGTTAAAGTTGTTAAGCTCAAATATTTAATGATGTGATAGTGGAATTTCTATGGATGTTTTATTGTTGTAGAATTCTCTATGAGCTTATTTAATCATTAACTTATGAATTAAGATTCATCAGAAAATTCAAATAGGAAAACTGGGAATTTTTTACAGCTATTGCTAGTTATTAATATTGTCTAACATGAATTTGTACATTATTGGTGTTATTCTAATATAATACACAGAAAATATTGGATAGTTCTGCTAGTTATTTAAAATAAAGGAGTAAAACTTATTTCATAAGGTTTATTACTAATTTCTTATTAACAAGAAAACTTGTTAATAATGAGAATAATTATAAAAAGCTGCTTACCTGTTCATTCTAAATCTGGAATTATCTTTTAAAAATCTCTTTTTTTTTCACCAGGAAATTAAGTAACATTTTTGTAATTTGTGTATTTATTTAAACCTAGAAGGAAAGCATAATATTAATATAAAAAATAAGAACAAAAAGGTTTTAGCCATTTTTCAATAAAATTATAATTAATTATTTATCATCTTTATTGTTTATTAGTCATGAATTTTAGTTAGATTTTTTAATTTTCTAATAATATAATAAATAAGCTTTGTATGATTAAAGCCTAAAGAATCACCTATAAAAACTGAATTCATCAGTATATATCATTAAGGATTATTTCATTTTTTCAGTATATAGATAATGTAGTAAGGATGATGCCAATGAATATGAAAATATTAACAAAATCAAGGAGATTGTTTCTTAATCAAATATTGATTTGTTACAGGGATTTAAAAAAAAATTATCATTTCTATATTACATTTCTTGGAGAGCTATTCCAGTCAGGTTCATTATATTATGCACTTGGAAAAGATATGAATCAGCCTCTTCTTTCCCCCAGCTATGAGTTAATTAGTAGGAGTTGTATCAGTAAATCATTATTATCACAAAAATAATTCTTACTATCAAAAAATATTTTCTGACTTTAAATAACCTGTAAAGTGTTGATAAACCATAAAAAAATCAATTGGTCTATATTACATCTCATATTATTTTTCACTTTTAATTTTTTGAAACCTAATGAAACGATTCACAGAAATATAGAATATTTCAGATAATCATTTATAATTTCATGTAAGGCTAAATTTTGTCTGTGTGTCTCCACTATACAGCAGGAGAATGAAACAGTCTGTAGTGTTAAGATATTTGCCTGACCTCCCCATAAATGCAAATGAGAAGAGGGTATTTACCTGACCTCCCCAGAAAGGCAAATGAAGAAAGGGTCTTTACCTGACCTCCTCTACTAAGGCAGGATGTGACACATGGTCTTTGTTTTGTGCGTGATGTCCATACACATAATTATGTATATGGGCCAAGGACAAAAATTGCCCAATCTTTGCAACCACTGTCATGCTGACATTGATATTATACCAACCCCACCTTTTTTAGTGTAATGAGGAAGCTGCTGCCACAGGGTTGAAATCCCAAGGATTAAGATCCTTCTCCCATCTCAATTGAGGAGAGAACAGATACTACACTTTCATCATAGCCAAAAGTCAAAGTAGTGATGATATTTATCAGATCCACCCCCCATTAAAACAGGATGTAACTAAGGGTCATTATTTTATGTTGAAAGTCTATATGTATGCATATATACACCAAGAAAAGAAATTACCTAGTTTCTATGACCACTGCCACACTGGTGTCAATATTACACCAATCCCACCACAATTTGGAAGGTGCTGATTCAGGGTTGTAATCTCCAGGACCAGGTGTCTTTTCCCAACTCAAATGAGGAGAGAAGAGAATTTGCATAACAATTTTTAAGAGCCTGTTTTAATAAATATTTTCTCTGTGTTATTTATTTTTAATGTAAACTTTCAAACTTCATATATAAGCAATTTTTCTGTTGATAATTAATTCATTTTGTTTGTATAGAAATAATTTATACCTGCCTTGTTGTAAGTTAGCAAAAATATATCAGTGTGTTTACATTTAAAGTGAATGCAAAATAAACACAACCTTGGCTCCTGCAGCATTTGTAATAACCATTTTTGTTTGACATTTCACATTACTACAAATTAGTTAAGTGAAACTAAAACATTTTATAGAATTATCTAAACAACTCAAGACTTATGACAATATAGCATTGAAACTCTGGTTTCTGTATGATTGTTGAAGAATATCAAGCCTTGTCAGTATCTAGATTGGTGTATGCTTGGGAATACCAAGTATAGTTAGCTTGGATTTGTTGGGGAAGAATAGATAATGTCTTGGAATTGTTAATCAGAGAGTTGAGTTCCTATTTCAGTTAGGTTTGTTATATTCACTTATACACAAACACAAATACTCTTGGAAAAGGTATGAATCCAACTCTTTTCCCCCTAGCTATGGGTTAATTAGTAAAACTTGTATCACTAAATCATTATTTCCTACAACCTAAAAATATTTTCTGGTTTTAAATAACCTGCAAAGGGTTGATAAGCTGAATCAACCAATCAATCAATCTAAATAAGTCAAAATATGTTTAATTAGATTTTTTTAAACTACTGAATTATTTAAACAAGTGAAAAGTTTGTTAATTTTAATCATTATTATTAATAAAAATATTAGTTTTAATTATTATTACTAATAAATGGTAATTAGTACTGCATCATAAATTCATAATCTTAAATAACCACTACATGCTTACCGTACAAATGTTCAATGTTATAATATCTAATAATAATAATCTATGTATAGCCCTATACATGGTTTCATATACATTGTATAAATATATCCAATAATCATGTCATTGCTATTAATAGTATTACAGTATATCTAATGTTACTTCTACTTTTTAATATTTGCATTAATGTTTAAATCAAAATATGTGGCTAGTTGCAATAACTTTGATATTCTTAATAGTTTTCTAACAAAAAGAATTTATTTACAAAAGTAAATATATTACAATTAAACATTCAAAACAATATTGATGCAGTCTTGGGGGAAATTTAAGAATTATATCAAACCAGAGAAAAAAAAAAGTTAATATTGTCTTCATCAGAAAGTCAACATTAGTCTTGGTCACAAATATTAAAAGATAGAAATGAGAATTTTACTGGTGATTCTGTGCTAAGACTGATCATTGAGAGTCAGAGCCAGTTCTTTGATCTTTTTTGCGATAACAAAATTGTCTGCAAGTGAACTGAACTGGCAAGACAAACCAGCCCTTCCATTTATATAGGTGGGGACCTCTTTGAAGAATGTCTTTGCCATTTCCAGTGTCTTCTAGGTCAAATTGGGGCATTCTTTCACTTTCTTTTTTATCACAGAACTAACTCAAATGAAATGGATCTTTCCATTATGACATATATTTTCATGAATTGCAATATGCATGGTTTGTTGTAGTAATTTTTATTTTTAGTATTTCCTGAAAAGGGGATTCTTTAATACAAGTCACTTAACATATGCAGATTAACATGGGGCCCCTATGCTCATGGGGTCCCTGGGCAAGTGTACTTCAGACCCATGTGTTAAGATGGCTCTGGGTGTAAGGAAATGGAAGACAATTTTAACAAGGTGATATTTTATAATTGTTTTTATATAACTAAGTAAAAAGAGAAAATACATCAGTAAACATGCAAAAGAAAGAAGATATTAAAATTTAGGAATTGTGTGTGTGAAAATCTTCAGTCACTAAGGGGTAAGATATTCCCTATGCCTGGGAACAAGGTCCTGGTGGTGTTGTCACTAAAGCATGCTAGGAGAAAAAAAGAGAGAAGACATTTTTATAGTTGTTGAGCAATACCTTCTAACAACTTGGCAAAGCTATATGGGGATAACCCACATAGTTTTGTTATTTGATTAAATTTGAATATTAAAATTCACAGTAACTGATTCAATTGTCTACAAGACCTCTGGTGTGATTCATATTCAGTAAAACATATATATACACATCAGTGATGGATAGGTTCTAAAATGCCTACTCACCACATGCACATGATGAAATCCACCAATTTTATCTAGTTATGACTAATTATTTTCCCCAGGAAATCAACATCCCATTTTAAAAGTATAATTAAAAGTTCTTCTTATAATGTGAAAAAATTAGATTTTGAGAAATGTGGATTGAAATTGTGTATGTTGTTGTCAAGAGTTTGTTGGGAATGAATAGAAGATGGAAGTATATTGATGTTGTGATAAGGAGATGTATAATAAAGATGGAGTAATGAGAGAAAATAAATTTTAATCGTTTCACAGGAAGGCACAGTCAAGTGAGCAAAACAATTTGGAAAGGTTTAGTTTAGATTAAGTAATAAGTAATTGTAAGAATTAGTTACTATTAAAGTTTACATTTTGTTTCAAGGATGACAATTATAATTCATCAAGATTTGTGTAAAGTAAGTTGTGGCAAAGAATATAAAAGGCAGGTAGAAAACTGAAAAGCCATAGTGAAGGATGAGACAATGAAATCAGGCATGACTGATCATAGAGGGAAAAGGATAGTCATCAGTCCTTGTGTAATGAAATAAAAATATGGAGCAAGGAAAAACACTGGAGAATTAGATATCTGAAAGAATTAGAAGACAGACAGGTTAGGTTTAAGGATCAAAGATCTTTGCAGAGGATTATCCTAGTGGATTAAATCATTGGTTTGTGATTTTGGTGACTTAGTAATTGTGAGTTCAATCCCTGGATTGGGCAGTATGTTCTTGGAATCAGTGAGAGCAGGGTGAGCAGTAACTGGGCAGTACTAAAAGTAAAAACTAGATAATATATCCCTAGACATGGGTAGTGGAATGAGAACCACCTACCCACATAGATTAAATAAAAGGTTCAGTTCAGAATTCCCTGTAGTTTACCTGAATCAATATACACCTGATGAAGGCTAGAAGACTTAATGGTTGAAACATTTTCATAACAACAAATAGATGATGACAATAGTTCAAATATAAATAGTGTAAAAAAATAATTCTTCTCCTGAGAGTTTATAATGAGCCTTGCTACTTAAAAAGCAATTATTCAAAAATATTGCAAGCACAATAATAAACAACACATTTCTGCAAGTCATTTTTGTTTGAAATGCTAATTTTAAAAATAAGTTTATTTAATTTGTGTCTATGAATATGTCAAACAAAAAAAAAATCATGTTTACATGTTATGAAAGACTAAAGTATTAAAAACTTTAAAACATTACATACACAAAGTTCATATGCAACTATGTGCTGGAATTTATTGTCCAGTTTTGTTTATTGTCAATTTGTAAATAGTAGAAAACAATGTGGCAAAAATTTTAGAAAAAGAACAAAAATTTGGGAGCTGATGAATTAAATATTGATAGCTTTGAAGTCATTTAAATTATTCTTTATATTTTGAAAATACTTACTAATATTAAAGGCATACATTTATCACACTTTTTTTGTTTATATTTTACATGAATAACTGAAACTTTGGTAAGGCCCTACTGCGTATGTATGTATATCTATCTATTTATCTATCTATCTCAGTCTGTTCATTATCTATTTATTTACCTCAGTCTGTTCATTATCTATCTATCTATCTATCTCAGTCTGTTCATTATCTATTTATTTACCCCAGTCTGTTCATTATCTATCTATCTATCTATCTATCTATCTATCTATCTATCTATCTATCTATCTATCTATCTATCTATCTATCTCAGTCTGTTCATTATCTATTTATTTACCTCAGTCTGTTCATTATCTATCTATCTATCTATCTATCTATCTATCTATCTATCTATCTATCTATCTATCTATCTATCTATTTATTTCTAGTCTGTTCTATCTATCTATCTATCTATCTATCTATCAGTCTGTTCATTATCTATTTATTTATCCTCAGTCTGTTCATTTATTTACCTCAGTCTGTTATTCTATCTATCTATCTATGTGTGTGTGTATGCATGTATTCCTCAATGAATTTTATTTTTAAACTGACAATATTTCTTATATATAAAACAAATATGGATTGAATCTGACAAGGATGAAATAAGGACAAATAGGAAAATGTTTATAAATTTAACATCTTTTGCTTTTATTTTAGCTTCATTGGAGATTTTCTTAAAATTTGGAATTTCCAAAACAAATCTCTAATGAAGCTTAAATAAAAGATAAATGACGTCCTTTTCGTCTTGTATTTCATCATCATCATATATATATATATATATATATATATATATATATATATATATCTCATAATTAGGAAATATTTTGTTTTTACATGTTTTGTCACCAATAAACTGGCATTATCAAAAAAAAAAAAAAATGAATTTTACTTTACAAGAAATAACCAACACTGAAATTGTAAAATAAAATTCTTTTTCTGAGCATTTCAGATCTTAAACAAACATCTGGTCCATCTGGTAGTTATTTAGACAATATGATATACAGCAAGAACCACCTTTTAAGTTATATAAAAAAGCAATTCTTTTTGCACATTTGTGTGTGTATATATATATATATATACACACACACACACACACATATATATATATATATATATATATATATATATATATATATATATATATATATATATATATATTTTTTTTTTGTTTCTAAAACATATAATGTGCGTATAGCACATTATATATATTCCAAAGCTTGTCATATACCAGTGTGATAGAGGGGACAAGCTCTCACTGTTTATAAAATGTTTCTGTGGCATGCATCTCAAATAGCCTTTGACAACTAAGTCTATCACCAAGCAGGAGAATGGATGAAGTTAGAAAACCAGAATCTCATGCTGCTTTTTTTTCCTAATTGTCTTATATATTTACCATTTTGTTGAATTCCCAGCATAATTTACACACTCACACACACACACACACACACACATGAATGCTTCAGTATCTGTCTATATTTTTGAGATGAGGTATCATGTACACTATTTACATTATTTGGACTATTGTCCTCATCTTTGTTGCCATATTTATCACAACATTTCAGCTGTTGTATGCTCTGACCTTCTTCAGGTGGTTGCAATGTCAATCCACATGCCTTTACCCATGGTGAGATGTGTCCTCAAAGCGTTAGTTAGATCCAGTGACAGGACCCAAAGAGTTGTGAGTTTAATACCTGGATAAGGTGGTGTAGAACTTGGAGAAGGGAATTAACAGGAGATAACTGATAACTGACATCCATTAGACATGGCACCTGGAACTAGAACAGTCTATCCCAGAGAGCAAAAGAAAAGGTTCAGTTCAACATTCCAAACATCTGAAGAAGGCCAGAGCATTCAACAGCCGAAACATTGTGATAAATATGGCAACAAAGATGAGGACAATAGTCCAAATAATGTAAATAGTACACATGATTGCTATATTCTTACAATACTATAATGTAGGTTTTTATTCAAAAGCTGTTAAAAACAAATTTGTATAAGTTTTTTGCTTATTTTTTAAAATAATTTACTATAGTGTATTTGTGAAATTCATTGACTATGTTAAAGTCTTGGCTTTGGACATATGATCATATTTTGAAAGAACAAAGGACAAAGAAAAAATATGAAATGCTCTTTTCAGTGACAAAAATGACAAGTCAGAATGAGTAACTTATAACAATTTTTCCTTTTAGCTAGTAATTTAGTATCTCACTAGGCTGAGAAATAACGTACAGTATACATCAGTTCATCTGGTAGTTATTTAGATAATATGACATACAGTGAGAACCACTCTTAAGTTATATAAAGTAAGCAATTCTTGCACATGTGTGTATATATATATATATATATATATATATATATATATATATATATATATTTTTGTGTTTTGTTTTTTTTTGCTTCTAAAACATATAATGTGCGTATAGCACATTATATATGTTCCAAAGCTTGTCATATACCAGTGTGATAGGGGGGGACAAGCTCTCACTGTTTATAAAATGCTTCTGTGGCATGCATCTCAAATAGCCTCTGACAACTAAGTCCATCACCAAGCAGGGGAATGGATGAAGTTAGAAAACCAGTACCTCATAACCAGCTGCTTTGGGCAGATGGAGCTTAACAGTTCAGGAAGGAAAACTCCTAGGAAAGGGAAACCTTACCGTCATATCCAAACGTGGAAAAGTCTATGGAAGTAAATACAGACAGAAGTGGCCACCATATACCATTGCTTAGGTGAAGTCACTCCAGTTTTACCACCAAAGGACTGAATTTTTACCAACACGGTGCTACCTTTTATCTCATGAGATAAATGGATGCCTACTATAGATACACTCACAAGTAGGTGGTGAAAAGTTCTTGACCCAAACCACTTCCCAAAAATCAGTATTCTGATGGTTGCTTACTGTAATACTAATTTTGAGAAGTGAGTCATTCAGAACTTTTTTCACACATATGTGTATGGATTGTAGGATTGTTTTTTTTTGTTATTTTTTTAAGGTATAAATAACATACCCACTACTATTGTTTTATGGTCCTGATCATCAGGTAGGTTACTTGTATATTTTAAAAAAATATTAAAATTTTTTGCTTTGAGTACTTTCCAAAAATCCAAAAGAAACTTATTAGTTTTGAAGTAAATTTAGATTTTGATTTCAGTCATTTTTATATATATATATATATATATATATATATATATATATATATATATATATATATATATATATATATATAAAAGAGAGAAACCGCAAATGTTTTTGGTTATAATGTGGATTTGTTTTAGTGTATATAATATTTTTTATTGTTTATATTTTTGATACATGGGTTTCCGGTCTTGTGACCTTCTTCAGGCAAATTAAAGGAATCAATTTTTAAAGGAATGAAATCTTCTTATGCTATTTCAATATTTCATTGTTCATTTCCTGTATTTGTAGTCAGCCTTGATCTCATTGTTTTGACTGTTGGTAAAAGTGACTGTCTGCTTAAGTGCTAATAAAATCATTAGGTTTGGTGTTAGTGGTGGCGATGACAGATGTTTTGATGATAGATGACCCCCTCTCCACACATCACCCCTGTGGCTGTCAAATATATTTCCATTTCTGTGTATTGTGTGTGTATGCATGTCCCCACTAGCTTACACATGAATCAGCATACACACATATATACATGCACACACACACACATATATATATATATATATATATATATATATATATATATATATATATATGTAGTGATTTAACAGCGTTTCCCTTACGAGGGGTAGTTAATTTTTGAACCTTTTAAAACCTTTATTTACATTCAATTTTTAAATGAATAGTGATTTTTAACATTTATGTTATAATTTATAAATGAATATATATATATATATATATATATATATATATATACCCCACCACACACACATATACACATTCTTCCTGTACTGTATATACTGTATACTGTACTTTTGTGTATGCCTGTGAGTAGTCTATCTGTTTTTGCTAGTGTATGTATATATATATATTTATTTTTGTTCTCCATGGTACCTGTTTGTGTGTGCATACATGTCTGTATGTATGTGGTCTGACCAGTGTATCTGGCTATCATGTGTGCATGCCGAGTGTCCACATGTTTGGGGTTATGTTCTGTTTAGTGCTGGTTTAAATTTGTCTACAAAGTTTTTTCCTTGAATTTCTAAGAAAGAGTAGTTGTCTGTTTGGTATATTGGCATAATTTTAAATTTGCTTTGATTGCATTTGTAGGTGTTGCGATACATAGTTTTCTGTTGTTGGGTAATTTGATGATGTTTTTGTGAAGGGCAACTCTGTGGTGAAGTGCTTGGCTGATGTCCATATATGACTTCTTGCATTTTGTGCATTTTTGTATTGCAACACATCTATGAATATGTACACTAAAACAAATCCACATTATAACCAAAAACATTTGTGGTTCCTCACTTTTTTTTTTAAATATACATTTTTCTTTTGTTGGAACAATTATAACCTTTTCTTCAACAGAATGCAGAAAGCACTGGACAGTCATTTTGTCCTATATTTGGGATTCATCAACAGTGTGCATCCACTACCAAAAATTGAAACCCAGACAGTTATGATATGAGGGAAATGTCATACCAGCTATATCAACGGGCTTCAGTGATGAAGATGTAATGAATTTGACTCAATATTGCACTCATCCAAGTTTCCCTTACCCATAGGACTGTGCCTATGTGTGTAGTTGTGGCTCTCGGGGGCACAGTAAAATGGGTAAGGGAAACTCAGAGTTCCACCATGGAATATGTGAACGAGTGGTACAATATCAAGTCTAATTCGTTACCTCTTTGTCACTAAGGCCAGTTGGTACAGTTGCTATCATGTTTTATTATAACTGTTTGGGTTTCAATTCTCGGTAGTGGATGCGCACTGCTGATGAATCCCAAATATAGGACAAAACGGCTGTCCAGTGCTTTCAGCATTCTGTTGAATTTCTTCTAGATTCAATGAATTACTTAATTATAATATATATATATTACTGAGAGAAAAAACAAGAACAACATCTATTCCATACCTGAAGATGTCTGTAGGAACAGACGAAAGCTTGTAGTAAAAATAAGAACTAATGCAGCAGAAATTTATAGAAACAAGGATCTTTTCATTCATAACAGGTTCAGAGGTTTTTGTATATTATTTGAATTGTTTGCTAAGTTGGATTTCTCGCCAATTAAATCATTAACCTTTGCATTTGTTTTTGTATGAATAATTCATGAATTTGTAAATTGATTGCACGTTTATCGAAATTAAAATAACTGATGCAAGTGCGACTTTTGGATAATAAGTGCGACATTACTGTAATTATTGAACAATATAGTTCATGCCACTTTGACAGAAAATTTACCAGTAGTAAAAAAAATTCGCTTACCACCATATTTGTACAAGAACGCACAACTGTAAAATTTAAAATCAAACTCAGCGTTGCTACTGCACGCTCCAAAAACAATAAATCATGTCCAATAGCATTTTTCGGATACAACAATACATATATTTTCGTT